>JAPYZA010004435.1:0-13464 GCA_030522685.1 Eupelmus azureus | reverse complement strand
GCGGGCAAAACCCTAATTGGAGCTCGCTCTCCTTATTTTTCTCGCTGCAGCACCCTCCACTTTCTTCCTCTGATTTATCTCCGGACGCGTTGACTCATCGCTCTTTTTGCGCTCTTTCTTCTCGCCCAACTCATTACGCTCGCGAGCTCACCTGTACGTAGCCGCGAAACTGCGAGAATTTCGAAGACGTGACGCACGGCTTCAAGGAACGTATGACCGGATGAATCGAAGATTCTCGTTGTAGCCGCAGCTCGGGAGGGAGAGGAGAGAGAGGCGGAGGGGAGAGAAAAATTAGAGACGAATCGAATATTCCATTTACGGAGGCGATCGCGCGAGCGCGCGCCTAGTCTGAGGTCATTACAGTCGAATTTCACGTTTGCGCAACGCGCGCGCGAGCACAGATCAGGGGAATTAATGGTAATCGCTGTGCTGGCTCGAAACTCGTCATGCGACACTGGCGCACACGCACGAGCGCCGCGTATATAGGAAATATTCTCGCATGAGCGCTCCCGCCTCTCTTTCTCTGTCTTATATACACGCACACGCGGGTAACTCGATCGCTGCGTTTCTCCGTCTTTCTCTCTCACGGCTCCCATCGGCCGGACTTGTCGCATTAAATTTACCTTCCACGCGGCCTGCCTATATGCCTAAACGCTATCATTTCCATATACGCGCCCGTAACGGATTTACACGCGCGTTTTGAGAGAGAGAGATGGAGAAATTTTCAGTGGCGCGCGAAAAAAAATGGGATCGCCATTTTTTTTTCTCTCTCTTTGAATAATCGTCGCGCTTTTGATCGACACGTGCGTGTGCTGGGAGGCACGAGTTTAGCTCCGAACCCTCGCGCGATTAAACTTTTTTATTGCGCCGTTATGTGTGCGCGTTTGGCTGCGTGCGTACCGCGGCACGTAACTACTTTCCAGCGGAGCCGCCGCTCTTTCTCCGGATTCGGAGATGTATGTCTCTGTCGCTGCGGCTGTCCTTGTTCAGGCCCTGGGCGAAATACGATCTCTTTGAAGAGTTACGCGCATTACGCCGGCCGAGTGTATATATATTCAAATTCCCGAGCCGCGCTATTTCCTGTCGAATAAAATATCGCCGATGATTCGGGGCGCCGCAGTGTTAAAGCTATGAGAGCTGGCTTTTTTTTTTATTTTTTTTTATTTCGTAGTTGTGACTTTTTGGGAACTCGAGGTTTTGAATTTTTGGCAAAATCTTTTTTATGATTGATTTATACTTTACCGTTCTTTAAAATTGCGGATACTGGTCGACATGAAATTTTTATTTTTTACATTTCTTAGAAAAATGTTGTAATGGTCAATTATTACAGATTTGTATAGGAATAAAAATGCTATAAAATTATGAAATTTTTCGAAATTCTATTTTACGTGATTTTTCTTTTATTCAAGCCAGAGTGTTTCGTAAAAATAATTCTTGAAGTTTAGTAATTTCGAGTTTATTACTTAAAGTGTGTACCTAAGCTATTGAAATCTGAGAAACACGTGGTCGCGCTCATTTTCTTCAATACTCTATCTTTCGTGGAGTAACCGGTAGTCTTTTACATACTGGATTTTATCGGATCATAATAGAAGTGTGTGGGCATAAAATTTCTAATATACGCCTCAAAGAGATCAGTGAACTCTAATTTATCGGAACGTATTCTAATCTCTCCCCGATTTACGCAAACGCTCTTTTGTATACGTACACACTTTCACAAGCCGCCGAATTTAAAATGCAAATCCAGCGCCTGGAGAAAAAAAAGCGAAGTAAAAAGCAATTAAAGCAATATATCCAGAGGCGCGTTAAAAGCTTTTCGGTAAACGTAAAAACAATGTTCAAATCTAATTAGCGCGCGCGCGCGGCAGCCTGATTAGCACGCGGCCCAGAGCAGCATTAGAAAATTTCCACAGACATACTCCCGCATTGTCGCGGAGAAAAATCCAAAAGAAAATTAGTCACGGCCTAGTTATGTATTTTTAGTAGCCGAAATTTCCAAGCCGCACTCTGAGAAAGAGTAGGGTGCGTGGAATATATATATATGCCGCCAGCTCGCTGAGCTGCACCCAGAGAGACAGAATCCAGCACTTTGGCTTTCCTCTGCCTCCGTTGTTTCTCCGTCTCTATATGCATGCATATGCGCGCGCGTCCGTGGTAATAAGCGCTGAGGTGAGCCACGTGTGAGGCGCGTGCGCTTTTGTATGGTGCGTTGGTATAGCGCGTGTATATATACGAGAGAGGCGAGGCGAGCGCGGAGGCGTCGTCGTCGTCGCGGATGCTTAGGAGGGCTATAAAAAGAGAAAGCCGGACGCGTTACGTGTATATATAGCGAGATGCACGCACTCTCGCACCTACGTCAAAGTACATAATCATGAACGAGCTGCAGCGCCCGCTGTATATTGAAAATAACTTTTTTCCTTTGGGTTTATTCTCGAGAGCTCGGGAAACCTGAGAAATAGACGCGGGGAGGAATTCGCTTTCTCGTGTTCTTACGCTGTGCTAATCAGGCCGATTTATTTGTAATTGTGTAAAAGTCGGAAAACAAAAGAGCCGGCGTGGGCCGAGAGCATAACACAATGCCCTTTAAAATGATCATTGCGTGCGCTGCGTACGTAGAGACAGAGCGCGGGATTATAATTACGGGCGCTGTGTATGTAAATATTGTGAGTATTCGAGTGGGCTCGAGGCATGCGCTCTGCGGTAGTTGCTCAACGTGCCGACATACCTTGTACTATATAGGCCGCCCTGCGCGCCGATCACTGCGGCTAATTTTGAGATTAGCGTTTGAAATTTCGGCCGCCCGTTGGATTTATATCTTTGTAATTTCAAACCTGATTAACGGATTTGGCGCTGGGCTTTGAAGTGTCGCCGGGAGAAGAATGGCTTTTTAATGGCCGCATTAACAATTATTTTAAATCGATTATTTATGCGTTGGCCGATGGAATTATTACCAATTTTGAATTATTTTTGGGAAGGTATGAGATAGCGCTTTTTTATGCAGTATTCGTATGCGGTTATGATCGAGTGTTTAATTATTTATATTTCCATTGATTTTAAAAGTACTTTATTAACATTTTTTCTAAAGAAACTTTACGACATTTAATATTGTAGCCATAATTAGAAAATTTTAATATATGTGAGCCACAAAGAAATAGAAACTTTTCAAATTGTTAAACTTCAACAGTTGGACGCAAGTATCTCCAAAAACTGGTCTTGGATCGGCCTCAAATTTCTAATACTTTCTATCGCCCGTTCTTTTCATACCTGTAAAACAATCTTATTGGGTCAAAAGCTAAATTTCGATAAACAGAAAACGTATCCTTAAATAAACTTTATATATACACTCAGAAAATCACTTACTTCTATTTACTCTCTCCTTTAACAATTCAAACCCAGCCTCTCAACCGCACCGCCTCAAACCGCGAAAATAAACTCTTCAATTTCCCATTCGAATCCAGCTCCATTGAAAAATCGATCTCATTCCTCGGCCAGCCTCCACCTCCTCGCGCTAATGAACATCAAAATATATCCCGATATCGACTTTTACAAGTGGCAGCCGCTCACGCAGCCGGCTTACATCACCTCGTTATTATACCGTTTCCTTCGAAATTCACGTACCCAGACACATATTCGCACAAGCCGCACTGAAAAGAGAGCCCGAGTTTACCGAAACGCTTATATTGTTCGGCCGGCTGTTTACGTTACGATTAAACGCAGCGAAAGGCGCTCGCGGAAACGGCGCCGCCAGCGCACTCATATACACGCGCGCGATAGGCGTTATCGGGCCGGCTGTAATGCACGCAGGACCCACAAGCCGTCGACAAGTCGCCGAGGTGAAAAGACTAATGCGCGAGCTGGCTTATTGCGTCACGTATGTATGCCCTTTTTCTCGCTGGCCGGCGTAAGTCGCGTTTACGCTGTGGAGAGTATAAATTTAGGAGCGCTTAATGGAATTCCGCGCGCGGTAAACTTTTCCATCGCGAGTTAATTGAAATTATGATTACGCGGAGTGTAGGAATTTTTGTTTTTAATCGCGCGCTGGTGAGCGTGTGTACGAGGCGCTTTTCGTGCACTAGTGTTTGCTCGCTCGGTTTTATCGGCTCGTCGGATTAGTCGCGGGGACGTGTATACGTATGTATGTCTGTATTGATCAGATGCGTTGTACGTGTGTATGTACAGGCTCGTAACGATGTGTAGCTCTTAAGCGCGAGGAGCGCGCTATTTAATTATTAACACTCGGAGCACGCGGCAGATACTAGCAAACAAGTTTGTATAGGCCATTTACGAGTCGCTGATGTTTTCGATATTTCGCCGGTGTAGGATTTTTTTATATTACAGTTGGCTTCTCTTGCTGGTCTCTCTTTCTCCAGGTCTGGATTTCTTCATGTGTTATTTTCTCTTGTAAATTCATAACGTTTTTACAAGTCGATTATATGGCGATTGTCAAAATGGAATTAAAAGAAAAAGGTGGAGCGAGAGAGAGAGATCAACGAGACAGGTATATATAAGAAGGCTCTTCTCGTTATTTATTATTCTTTTTATTTTTAATTAATGGAACACAGAAATGAAATCGTAATTTTATGAGTTATTAAGTCGCGTCCCCGGCGTGATTCGATCGACTTTAATTATGCAGCTTTTTAATGCGCCTACATCCATACACACTCGCGTACACGCACACTCGCAGGCGCGGACAGTGGGAACGGTCGATTTGACTGGTTTTCGATTTGGCAATTAACATTTTTTTTTTATCCTTTCTGCACGCTGCCCAGGTAATCCCCATGTTCCCGTCACGTGATTACTAGGTATTTTAAATATATTATGTGTGCGTAAGCTCTACTGCGGCCACTTGGTAAAAGTTGCTGCGCGCCGGCGTACTTTTTCTGAGATGAAAAAGAAAAGGATCCTTGGAGCGTTATTGCCAAGCCGCCTATGTATATACTTTGCGTGTACGTTTTTCAAGCGATTTATATAAAAATCTCGTGCGCCTCGGTGGCGAGAAGAAAAAATTGTTTCCTGCTGCGTAGGAGCCGCGGCTGATGATACTGCTAAGCGATGCGGCTCTTAAAAAGCTTGACCCACTTTTTTTCTCTTTAATTAAGAAGTAGTCGGTATATTTTCAGTGGTTTCTTAAACGTTTTAAATTTAGGCGTTTCTATGCACTTCTGTAACTGCGGTACGGGCCTTGATTTCTATCATTGGTACACGATCTAACAGATATTTTTTGTAAGTTAGAAATATCGTACAAAGATCAGTTCAAAACTGGTACGATATTTCAAATAGAACATTAAATTGCCCCCAAGTAAATTGCCGTATTATTTATTCTATTTTGGCTGTTGCTTAGGCCCTCGTCAGAGTCTAAACAAATTTCGCAGATTAGGCCTAAATATTTAAATCTCCACTCGCGATGCTAGACATCGCCGTTGGTCCAATTCTCCGTAACATGTTTTACATAATTCTAGAATAACACGCGCGTGATGATAAACGATGATATTAACCATTCTCTCCTAATTAGAAAATATATGACCAGAATATTACCATCGCATAAAAGCCGGCATTCATACTCATCAAACTACGCGTGCTCAAATTCAATATTCCAAAAAAACGAACTTTAAAAACCACGCTAAAATATAAAGCCTCATTAAAAAAAAGGCCAAAAATGGATTTAGAAAGTTATATCGCCGAACAATGCGCCATCCCGGCTCAGCTCCAAAACAAAAAGATGCATATCTCGCGCTCTGGGCCCACGCTTTTCGTTATATTAATAAACAAAAGAGCCGCGAGAGCGTAGGAGCCGGGAGAGGAACACTCGTAGGGGGGCCTCGGGCGTGCGCGCAATTAGCGCTCGAAATACGATATGCTTAGCCAGCGCATCATGCGCTGCAGTAGGCCGGGCCATATTCGATCGTCGCGGGACATTCGAAGAATAGGCAGCAAGTGCTCGCCATATGCCGTAGTCTTAACCCATCGATGACGCGGCTAGGCATGTTTTTTTTTGTCTCTCGCTTATTGTCATCGTGCCTGAGTTGAAATGGCGCGTTTGTTTGGATGGAATGGGTTTGCTTTTTGCGCGATGCGAGATGAGCCGTGAAAGTTGATTGCAAGCGGGGCTGTCATATGCTGGGACGGGTGAAAGTTGAATTTTTCATCTTTAATTGACTTAGTTTATTGATTCTCGGGGCTTTTTAAAAGCGATCGCAGTAAGATAATTCACGGCAGGCGTCAAGGTGGCACGCAGGTTTAATACTAACATTAGGCTTTACGTAAATGAATTTATACGCGCGGCGGTATTAAAAACTGTGACAAAATGCCGCCTGTCCAAATACAAAAATTATCCAATCTAAATTCATGAGCCGAGCCGAGCTCGAATCTATCGCCCGCGGATGCATCGATAACTTTGAACAAATCTCAGGCTTGCCGGCAAAATTATCAATTAGAGAGTATAAGGAAACATCGAAGGCTCCGCGTATCTCGCCACGCTCCCTCGTCAACATCGAAAAAAGCAACTTATTTTAAAATCCGGAAAAGAGAGCAGAGAGATTCAAAACTACGCTCTCCCTCTAAAACGGGAGCAGCGCGCCCAACTTTTCAGCCTCGGCACTCTGTAATCCGAAAATCTGACTCTCAGAGCTGGCCGCGGCAGTCAAAGCCGCGCTCGCGGCGCTGTCGCTGGTAATAGAGGTAATTGCCGCGTACGCGCGGATAATGAACGTCTCGGATTGGCCGCTCCCCGGCGTGGCGAACACGAGATATTCTATATTTGCAGTGCGCAGGGGCGCCAAAGCGTTATACACGCGGCGACAAAGCGACCTACATTTCCGGAGAGCTAGCGCGCGCGCTCTATGCGGTGATGCAAGCGCCAAGTGAAACAGGTGCACGCGCTAAGCACCGAAGATGAGGGAGGCGAGCTCTGAAATTGAGACGCGTAAAACGAAATGCGTTGAGGTTGGAAAAAAAAGTGAGGGAGAGAGCGATATGTGTCAAGCTGCGGAAAATGCGAGGGCGGAAGAGCGCCGCGGGTAAACAGAATTAGAGGGACTACCGCGCGAGAGTGAGCGGGAGGAAAAGAAATGCAGATCAAAGGAGGGGGGGGGGGGGGAATAAGACGCGATTTGTGCTCGCGGGCCGAAAATAACGCGCAGCTCTCGCGGCGGCCGCGCGCGGCTCTTAACGGCGCGCGAGCTCCGCGAGATAATTAAAAAGGGCGCCCCGCGAGAGCGGCGCTTTTTTCTCTATCTCTTCCGTGGCTTCGGCGCATCTGCCGGCTCGTAAAACCCGGAGGAGATGGCTCCGCTCTTACCGCGCAACTAAAATAAATTATGTACCCTGGCTCCTAGGCTATGTGGCCCAGGGCGCACTTTTTTTTCTTCATCTGCCTCTCTCCCTCTCTCTCTCCTTTTCCATATTCTATATTGATGCACTTTTACGACTGTCGCGAGCAGCGAGCTCTGCATTATGTTGTAGAGCGAGCGGCTGACTGCGCTCGTCACTCTAAATGGAGGAGTACCGCGAGAGGTTCTTCTTAAAATATAGATTTTTCATTTGAATGCCGAAGAAATAGAACGGTGCTTTTATTTTTATTGACTTGGCTGGATTATCTTGGCTTACGCGGATGTCGAAAGAGGAGATGTTATAATTGTGGCTTTTGCGATGGATAAAGATTTTAATTTCTTCAATGATACGGGAATGAGGCGTTTCGTAACCTGGAATATAGCCGGGCGATTAAGTATAATAGAAGGAATTTTAATTTTAGAAAACCGTTAAATATATCCCGAGTGCTTTCCTAATCTCGTTGAAACGACATTTTTTAAAACTCTTTCCGATGTTTATTAATCGTTTGTTTGCTTATTGTGTATTTATAACGCAACTTTGAAGGTATTTTCAATCATTAAATATTCAAGAACAATATCGTGCTTCTCTATAAAAAGTTTCGAGCAATTTCGAGGTTTTTCCAATAAACGGAAATGATATTTATTTTTAGCACGCACAGCTAAAAAAATATATTCTTTGTAACATATATAAAAAAACAAGTAAATTTAATGATTACTAACATGTATAAAAAAAAGAAGTTCATCTAATGATATTCAAAAGAAAAATATTTATGTATTTGATTTAATTACGCGAGTATAAATTCAAAAAGTTATTCAGTATTGACGTTCAGTACAGGATATAAAAAATATTTATGTGGATTTAAGAGAACTCTTAGAGGAAATAAAATCTTGCCCTGTCAAAAAGTTGTGTTTCCTGTATTGATTATCTTTCTGATGCGTATACGTACAGACTATATACTATCCTTGATTTTCGTAAACAGTTTTCATTTTTGAATGAACATTCATTTTGTTATGAAATATTAATTTAAAATATTTATTTAAAATTTTATATCTTTTAAAGTAATATGTTTATTACTAATATTATAATTTTAGTAGGATTATCCTAAGCAGCCAAAAATTATATTTATTTTAATTATCATTAAACAAAATTTGTACAAAGGAACTTTTATTAGAAATTACAACGAGAAATCATCGATATTGTACAATAAAATTTTTACATTGAAAAAGCATAAAACAGGGACATTTTAGAGCCACCTAGTGTTCCGTAGAAGTATCGTTTCGAAACCTAGTTCGAACAAACGTCAAGCGGTAGCGTAGGGATCTACTGAAGTGGTTTACCGACTATCGACGCAACAGCAAACTTCTGGATAACTTTACGACTCTTTCCACGTGTTGCTGGCTATAGCTTTAGACAATCCCTACTTGACTCTCGTTATCCATTTCTCTACTATCTTATACACTGTACAAATGTGTTTTAGTATGCTCAGTCTGTAAAGGCTACATTTTGTAATCTTATAATAAATGTACTTAATAGAATAAAACAAATTAATATACTAAGAGTAAAAAATGTTTATGACTAATAAATTTTATTAAAACTAATTTATTTATTTAAACTTATAAACAAAGATAAAGCGAGGTTACAGAAAATAACTTTAGTAAATTGCCAATTTAGGTTAATAAAATTGTTTATCTTTTTAGTAGTACAAAAATAATTTGAATAAATATGTAAAATTATACTATAATTTCTGAGTTTGTTATAAACTGACCCAGACATGTTAGTTTTTAAGCAATTTAAAAATAAAATACTCAAGTTTAATCGCTTTATGTAAAAATAACTATGAATGACATTATCTGAATGCTATCAAAAAAGTAAGCTGGCTATTCGCCGAAATTATGAGTCTTCAGTAAAATATTTTAAAAGTAAACATTGCTCAAAAAAACTAGTTAGAAAATGCGGCAAAAAAGTATCTATTAAGTTTTCCTCGAGCATGTTAACTCTTATTTTAATGTATACAAATTTTTAATATCGTTACGAATATTTTATGAATTCTATAACATATAAGTGGCAATAATTACTGTTGAGAACATACTTATTCTCACAATTTGTTTTCGACTCCCGTAGAGTGTTGACGTGTTTACGTTGGTCAGAAACAAAGTCTGCAAGTAATACAGTAACCTAATCAAATCTATATAATAAGTGATAGAATTGTCACATTGTGAGTGAGAGTGTCTCAAATTCTCACGTTGCACTATTGTAGTGCATCCGAGAAAAAAATGGAGGAAAGTGAAGGTGCCGTTGGGTACAGCGACCCCGCTGAGGATGAAACAATTTGTTTAATATCCGACGATGAAATTGAAAGTCCAGAACCCACTTCAAGTCTACATGAACAAATAAATTACCAAGAGATTTTAGTGAAGTCAATAGGAGGTCTTACCATTGAAGACTATGTAAGTTAAATTAGCACCATAACGAATTCAACTATAACATCAGATTCATATCTAAAATCTCAAATAATAGATTATGCGTATATCTTTCTTCTAAATCGATTGTTGACGACTTAATTGATTAAAAAAAAATTTATAACAATAGGGAATATTAAACTTGTAATAAGACCACTTGTTCACCGTGCTAAAAGAATTATTCTCCAAAATGTTCGGCCAGTAATTCCACACGAAGTTTTAGAAAATGCTTTACTATCGCGACAAATAAAACTCGAATCTAAAATGTCATTCATCAAAGCAGGAATCTCGGAACCAGGTTTCTCTTATATACTAAGTTTTAGACGTCAAATCTAAGTAAATCCAGAAGATTTAACTAAAATTCCTAAAGCATTTCAAAACAAGATGGACATTTAGCGAAGCATTGCTCCAAAAATCAAAACAATCAACAAACTTATACTCGAAGTTTGACGATTAAAGAGGAAATTATTGATCAGAATATACAAGATATAATTAAACAAGCACAACCAAAAGGAAATGAAACTGTAGATAATTCTCTTCCAGATACACAAAATAAAATAAATCCACTACTTGAACCCGCCTTCTCCAGACCGAAAAGACCTCTCACTACCTCAAGCATTTCGACTCAAAGCAATATTAGTACTTCTAAATAACTTCAATAAACTTCAAAATTCATACCTCAAAAAGTGCGAATTTCAATGAATTTGAAAATTCACACCTTATGAGGTGTGAATTTCAATAAATTTTAAAGTTTACATCTCATAAGGTGTGAATTGAAATAAGGTGTCAATTTTTGGATGGATTAACACTTTAACTTTTATAGAGTATCATTATTTTTTGATCTTTCTATTATCTTCTTATATTTTTTAAAATTTATATATTTTAATAAAAAGTTGAATCTCTATCAATAATGCTAGATTACAGCTAAAAAATTATCTACGGAAACATCAAAAATAGAAATCGACTTAAATAAAGTACTAATGCTAGCTAAAAATGAGATGCTGATTCTCTTAGTCAATAAAAAATAACTGGAATGAAGAATGGATAAAAAGTAAAGATACGTTTCTCAAACAAATTAGAGTAGACATGCCCCATTTCACAACTTACCCTGAAACAACAAGTCTGTGCTACAAGAATTAGAATAGGCCATACAAACCTAACTCACTCATAAATTTAAAAAAAAGAAAATATAAATGACAAAATACTTATTCTATACAGTCTCATTATTTTCAAAGATTAATAACCACAAGCTACTAAAGAAACCTTTCGCCATCGTTTCAAACTAACTAATCACATCAACAACCCAGCAACGAAAAAAGCTCTTCAATAACAAGAAAAAGCTCATCCACGGAAATCCCCGCATAACGCAACCCAACGGTGCAACCCGATCCCAATCACAATATCTCAAGGTCCCCATTCAGCATCCCAGCTCGGACCTCCGCCCAAAAGCGACTCGTCATTCAATTCGCGTCAATCTCAGTCCCAGAATTCAACAATGTTTCTCGCCTAGACGTATGGCCTTACGTTTCCGGCCAAATACCGCGCCGTTTTCTGCTTCTCCGACAAAGGTGCTTGCGCGCATAGGCCACCAGTGTACTACCTAGCCGCAGCTCGAGAAAACCGGTGGCATCAAGAAAGAAAGAGAGAGTAGTGGTAAGCAGTTGGCAGAGGAACTGGCCGAAGCTTTATTTATAGCGCGAGGAGGTCGCGCCGCTGCGTTCCAAAAGCTGTCGCCGTCGCCTAAGTCAGTAGCAAGCAGCTTTCGGTAGCTCGCTCGCACCGGCGAGCCGAGCAGCTCGTTCGACAATCGCTAATAGTTTGTGAATCCGTTAATTCAACATCGCACGCAGAGCTTGCAGCTGATTTTCGCGCGTGTTCAGTGTTTAAGTGAGAGCAGCGAGTGCCGATCGTCAGTGAACGTTTCGCCTACACCAGCATCACGTTACGCCAACCCAGTGCTTCTTTCCTTCTTTATCTGAATTTTCAACAAAGTCTCTAACGCACCGTTGACGTAGCCGCACGCTACATCTCCCAACAAGCTTAATAAAAGAAAAAACAGCGTCGCTGCGATAGATCATCTTTGAAGACGTCTTCGGGGAGCGGCGTGACGCATCGTCGCGCTTGCGCCTGCGAAGCGGAAGCGCAAAGTATAAATGCTGCTGCAGGGAAGGAGGCTGCAGCAGCGCCGCGACTCGCATCATCATCGCCATCGTCAGCAGCAGCGGCGCCTGGCCAACAGCTGACGAACAGCAATATCATCACAGCCGTGCTCTAGCCGAGCCGAGCGCAGCGCGGCCTCGAGATGGCACATCTGCGGAGGCCGATGAGGCGCGAGCACTACAAGCCGTTTGGCAGGAGGAAGGTAAACGCCGAGCTTTCAGACGATTTTCGCCACGCTACGATTAACGAAGCAGGGGCGACGTTTCGTCTTTATGCCGTGAATTCCGAGAGCCCGGGAGTTGAGGCGACGAGCTCGATGAATTTACGAGGTTAGGTCGGCCGCCGCGGCTACTGGCGCATCTGCTGTGTGTTTATTTTTGTTTCTCGGATTTATCAAATCGAACGCTGATGCCGTTCGTCTGGTTAATTAATGGCCGATTGTCGGATTCTTCCGAGGCTGGGGAGGGGGGATGGAAACCTGTTAATTTGACGGCTATATAGAGACGAGATAAATCTATTTCGAGATACACTGAAACTTTGTGGTAAAGCCAAAGTTTGGCCGGTCTTGTGAAATTTAACGTTTTTTCAGATTTATAGCTAGTTCGGCCGAGCGCGTAAATATGCAATAAATAATCTGCGTTTATTACTTAAGTAGTCCTTTTCAATCAAAATGGGTTATTGTTATCTCATATATAAATACCTTTTAATATTATTACACTGAAAAAAATGCTTGGTAAATCTAACCAAGTAGCACTTAGTAAAATATAATTTGTTGCTCCTACGAAGTTTTTTGTAATACTTACAAGGATAGTGTTAATCTTTACCAGTGAATTCGTTAGGTCCTGGATGACCAAGGTAATTGGTAAATATAACAAATTAATATGTTATATTTTCAAAGTATTTTTTTCAGTGTATTTAAAAATTAGATTTTTTTTTCATTTTTGAGTCAGAAAGAAAAATTTTAGGTTACTAGAGACAAAATACCAATTTAAATAGCTAACGAATTGATGTACACAGCATTAAAACATGGAATTCTTTTTTATGACGCATATATTATTCCGTCACGCTCATTTGTACGTATGAATAAGTTAGTCACGGAATGAGGAAGTTGAAGGTGGATGCTTGCGTTAAGAGGGTTTCGTGCGCCCTATAAAGAAGACTAAACTTCTTCTGCAGTCGTTTAGAGTGTAAAATCCTTCCATTAAAAAAATATATGAAGTATTTGCCTCTTGGGAGTTTACGAAAAAATGTCTCAAGTTTATTATAATAACGTAGTTGTAATAATATCCGCGCCATAAAGGCGTGCAAGTAGTAAAGCCCGGGCTGAGGTTAGACGGTCGGTGTGTATTTTATTTATTTTTGTTGTTGTTGTTGTTTCCGTTTAATTAATTACAGCTATATCAATGCTTGAGCAATAATTTAAGGATAATTTTCTAATTTTCGTAAAGACAAACAGCATTTCGAAATCGTCTTGTAAATTGCTTCTGAATTGGTTATGAATCTTTCATTTTTGCTCCCG
>JAPYZA010004434.1:0-29234 GCA_030522685.1 Eupelmus azureus | reverse complement strand
AACCAACAAAATAGAAAATAAATCCAGCATAAAATTTTCTGCAAAAACAAACCATATCCTCGCACAAAGCCTCTGAATAGTCCCCTAAAAAGAATATCTGAAAACAAAGTTCATTGAAATCAAAGTGTTTTGAAGCGACAGTCTATAGCCCAGCGCCTGGCTAAGGTAGGCTGCTCGCGCTGCTCACCATTGAAACCATTCTCCTGCGCCCCGGCACTTGAAAGCCGGGCCCGTAAAACGTCAGAAAATAATGGAGATTCACGAGCCGTGTGTGTGTGCCTGTACGCTCGCAAAACGAGGTCGAGCTTCACTGCATAACGGCGACTTCGCGCTTCACAATTTGCATTCACAAATTTCCGCGTCAGACTCCATTGACGAGCTCTCTCTCTCTCTCTCTCTTTTTCCTAGCGCATTATTGTGCTCTCGCACAGACAGAGGCCCGCGAAAAGCCGGCCGTCGACTCTCGTCGTTTACACTCCCGGAGTCTAAAAATAATGCAAAAAAAAAGGCAGCCCTCGCGTACTATAGGCCGTCGGAATCTCATTCTCCAGCGCATTGGCCCCTCGCAGTCGCCCGAAAATAAATCCGACGCGGCGGCGGCGGCGGCGTTGTTCAACTCTTCGCTCGAGCGAAAGAGAGAGAGAGAGAGAGAGAGAGAGAGAGAGAGAGCGCAACCGCCCACCTCCCTCCATTCAACAACTTAGACTCGCCGACCTGCATAGTACGCCGCGGCCGCGCGCTGCCGCGAAGATACACCGGATCTTCGATTCCTATCTCCCAATGCCCGCGCTTAATAGCCTCTTTTATTCGGAGAATGACGGGAAAATCGAGGCCCACTCGCGAATGACTTTGCGCGTATATGTATAGGCTTCGCCGTGGGGCTCGATGCGCACCGAGTGTATATATTGTGCCTTAAGGGGTGCGGTCTGCTTGTGTGTATATACCCAGCGAAATTAGGAGGCGCTAAGCTGAAAGTAACGAGCTGCTCGCGCGGCCTTGGGCTCGAAATTACGCCGCTGACTAATGAAACGCGCGGATGTGTCTTTGCCGTTTCGCGGGGGCGTCGCGCGCCACGGCGATCTATCGATGATTCGGCGCGTTTAGTCCTTTGCGACGGGCCGGAAGTTATTAGCCGGGGAATAATGGAGCCGATGATCGAGTACTCGCGGGCATTCCGGCTGTCTTGAATAATACGCCTTTACCAACTCGAGCGGCAATAGCGGGCTAAATAAGCCCGAATTAACGGCTCGCTTTGACGAGAAAATAAGTGGCTGCCGCGGAGGCAAACAGGCGCAGCGCCGGTAAATCCAGCGCTCCGGCGCGTGCAGTCCATTAGCCTGCGCGCAGGCCCGCCGCTCATCGGCCCCCTTAAAAAATGCAGGTCAGCCGCGAGTATTCGGCTCCCTCTCCAATGAACCGCGCGAGCCTGCAGACGGCTCTAGACCTATAGAGAAAAGCTCCTGCACACAAGCATCCCAGACCCCTCGCGCAGACACAGGGCCTACATAGGCAGGCGCGCATGTACACGAAAAGGATAAGAAGCGACGACGACGCACACAGTGAGAGGCGGCGGTGGCGGCAGGGTGCAGTGGCCTGGCGGCGGTGGGGCTTTTCCGGATCGATATTGTATACCGCTTTCTCTCCCTCTCTCTGGCTCAGTCGGCGCGCACGGGGGTGTCGTCGTCCGCCCTCGGCGCGACTGCTACCACCTCTGGCGGCCGAGCCGGGGAGAAGAGAAACGAAGAGAGAGAGAGAGAGAGAGAGAGAGACCGAGCAGAGAGTCATCGGCCGCACACGCAGGCGCACGCTCTATAAGCGAGCGTCGAGTGTATACACGGGACGCGCGGTGCGTGCAGTCGCGCACAGTCAGCGCCTTCGGCCGCGTGTCTAGCTACATGTATACGTAAAAACGTCGCCCCGGAGTGCAGAGGAGAGGAGACGGATCCGAGAGCACGGCCGGGTTGTGCTCAGCGGGGGAGCGAGCTCGAGAGGATCGAGCGCTGGAAAATGGTGCGCGCCGCGAGGAGCTGTTTACGTTCTGGCGGCTGGACGCAGCGCCAGAAGAGTTGATTCTGCAGCGGGAGCCAGTTTAGTGCGTCGTGTGTGTGTGTGTCTCGCTCTCGAGCTCGGCACTTGCTCGAGGCGGTTAATTGGACGCGGGGCGAGGAGTCGCCCGGCAATGCAGCTCGGGGATGCTGCGGTGTATCCATCGTTATAAAGCCAGGCGGCGGCAGTGTGTTTCCGAGCAGTTCTCTCGCTCAGTAGATCGAGTCGCGCTCGGGTCGTCCACCCCCCATTCATATTTCTCTCCCTTCGAGGCTCCCCCCCCCCCCCCGCCGCACGTCAATTTTGACATCGTGCCTCGTTTTTTTTCCTCCGTCGTCGCAGTGCTTTTTTTCAGTCCCTTGAAGTTTTGTCGATACACGCATGTATATACGCAGCACGACTGCAGGAAGGATCCGGCTCGTTCCACGTCCCCCGCTCCGGGTGTATATAATACGCAGCGCGCGCGGCGCGTCTCATTCCGCGTGATATTGCGTTTTTCTCGCCCGTCCGGATAAAAGCACGGAACGAGAGCCGACCTTCGCGGCGGTAGGCGCACGCAAGCGCCGAATTCCGCGGCACACGCGCTCATGCCAATTGCGCCGAGCCATAAGCCAGCCACGCAACTCCGGGAAATTGAAGCTTTTAACGCCGCCCTGCGTGTAGCCGAGTGTACGTATATACAGGTATACATAGTCGGTCCGTCCGCGCGTGTCGGTGTAACCGCGAGTCATGCAAAGAGAGAGCGAGAGGGCAGGTATAGTAGCCCGCCGAGAGAACAAAGACGGCGCGGCTCGTGTGTGCTCCGCGTATATGCTATGACCTACTTTTTTGCCGTACTCCTCGGACTTTATATGTACACACACGAGGAGAAAGGTTAGGCTTGCCTCCCTCTCCTCTGGTTTCTTTTCTCTTTGCGTATATATCGTGCCGCGCGCTCGCGCTTCGACCCCCCCTCGTGTATATGCTCGTGTCGCCAAGCTACTACGTAGTCCACGGGGCCACGGCGACTCTTCAATTACTTGATTATTTTCCATTCAGCCGCCCTCGCGTGTGTAATTGCGCTGTTCTTTCCGGCCGCCCCGACTACGTGAGCCTTTTAACGAGCCGAGAGACGTGGAGAGTGGGATAGACATGCACACATGGAAACTGGCTCTCGCTGCAAAGTTGAATTTGGCGAGAGGTGAAGGAGTTTTGGAACGTCCTGTGTCCGCAGGTGAAGAAGAGACGGAGCAGCCCGCTGAGCCGTAAAGCGTCGCGGAAGAAAGCCGGCTCTGGAGCCTGCAGCGAGCCCGAGAGCTAGGAAGGGCCCTCCCCATGGCTTGCAAACGCAAGCGCAAAAAGCCAGCGTGAGACACGAGAGCGAGGATCGCAGGGAAAAACAAAGCAGTGCGCGAGCAGCGCCAGCCCAGATGCAAATCCGGAAAAAAGACGCAATGCGGTAGCGTGTGTGCAGGCGCGAGATTCGTGTGCTGTGCGTGTTGGTGTGGGGCGGCAGCAGCAGCTAAGGAAGCGCAGCCGACGATAAACGGAGGCGCTCTCCCCGGCGATGATCGGTTACAACCAGCACAATTCCGGCTACAACAAGCTATTCACTCAGGTAACGACCGATATTGCGCCTTGCCTATCTTTTTCTTTTTCTCTTCCCCAATCTGGGCTGCGCGAGAGCGCGCTGGCTTGTAGTTTATTTATTCATCGGCTCTACAACTATGCAGTCTAGCGTGCGGGGGAGTATGTAGAAAAATGGAATTCGATTCGGCCTCTCTCGCAGTTCGTGTATTCAGGCCGTTTGCGTATGTAGAGCTGCCTGCGCAAGCCTGAATGAGAGAGGCCAGACTCTTCAAAGTTAAATGAGCTGTGACCTATTTCTTTGCGAATTAGCTGTCTTCGGGCAGGACGATAAACCTTAATTGGCCTTTTGTTAGCGATTACATACTTATTCCTGAAGATCGAGTGCAAATCTGTATTATGCACGTGGCGCTCTCTCTCTTTCCCGCTGTATTTTTAAGTCGAGTTTAATTGAGCCGAGAGGTAATTTTAATTTTTAGGTTAATTGTCGCGCTTGTGTCTCCTAAGTATTATTTTATTATCTCAGAGCCTCGTCAAATATTTAGCTGCGTGTTCAACTTCTCTGGGAGTGCAATGAATACTTTAATTTTACTACTAGCTTGTTTACATACATTTTAGAAAAACTAAAGTAATTCCAGGTGTTATTTACTTTAGCACCTGAACTAATCTCACGTAACTTTATACCGTCATTCAAAAAAAGTACCAAACATGCGAACTCCAGAATCAACAACGGTTTTGTAATCACCCGTCTGACTACACCGAGCTAATTCTACTTGACGCTAGTAGATGTAGCTCTCTCTCTCTCTCTCTCTCTCGCTTTGCTCCCAATCGATATAAAAAAGATTGGTTTTCTTTTTATTTTCCAATGTTAGCCGCTCGCGCACGACCTTGAAAAGTAAGCACACGAGTCTATATTAAGCGTGGGAAAAAGGTGCTCGAGTGTTTATTATACATTATAACACTCGTCGAGAGCACAGATAAAGCACGCCGTTGTTCGCGATTCGTCATTAATTTTATTCATTGATTGCTCGCCGCGCGAGAAACCAGCTCGGGGACTCATTGAAATTCTCCAGCGCGCTCGGCTCCGTCCAGCCACGAGTAAAATAAAATATTTCTCTCCGCTCCGCCGTTTTTTCTCTTTCGATTTCTCCCCATTCCCGCGCTCTCCGGACAATCCATCCAGCTACGCGTGGCCGCTCTTCGACTCTCCATTCTTTCTCGAGGCAATACACACATACAGCCACACACGCGTGTATGTATATCGGCAACGCGTAAATAATTGATAGGCGCCGGCGAGCCGTGAGTATAGCGGCAGAGTCCTTCGACTGCAAAGTGTGCAGCGGCGCGCGAGCCTCGCCTATATATTTATATCTACGCGGCTCTGCCCTCACGGCTACACCAGCCGCGCCTCTGATGTGTGTATATATACAGAGGCTCGACTTGAAGTTCGCGCTGCTTAGCCGAACGCGAAACAAAGCGCGCACTTGTGCCGACAGACACTTGCCCTTTGCCTCGCTCTGAAGCGCTTTGTGTTTTTCTTTCTCCCTTTTTAATGCACGGCCATGCCTATTTTTCTCTTCGGCCTTTTCCCTCCGCGCGCGTCCACCTCTTTTTTTTTAATGGTCACTCAAACCCTTGCAGCCGTGCGCGCGCGCCCTTTTTTTCGAATTTTCTTTTATTTAGCTTTATTTTCCTCTCGCTTTCAGCGGGGGCAGGCGCTGCAGCGGCAGGGAAATTTTCTTTTTTCCTCTCGCTTTTTCTCTCCCCTCGTGCTCGACCTTCGCGCGCGAGCGCGAGAGCCTTTAAACTTTAACTATGCATAAAGCCGATTGCTTTTTGTTGTAAAAATAGTTTTGTTCTCCTTAGCGGCCTATCGTGTGCACGCGCCGCTTGCTGACTACAATGTAATACTGGGTATGTTCCAATTGAAAATAGAATAAAATAAAATTGATGCGAACGTTTAGTGAATATGTACATATATTACTGAAACATTAGCTACAATATAGCAAGATTAGAAATTATTATTACATAATTAAAACTTTTAAATAATTTATAATTTTACTAACTTTTTAATAAAAATTCATTTGACTGCCTAAAACTAGCAAACTCAGTAACAATCACCCATGAAACTTAAGCACCGGCGTTAAAAATTAAGCCAAAACAACTGGCAACTTGTTTACCGGCGCTCATAAAACTAATATCTTCCTGGCTACGCACGAGGCCGGCTCGGAGCCGACAGGCCGCCGGCAAGTAACGCGACGGCGCATTAAGTTTGATTGTCAGTAAATCAGCGAGACGAAAATTTCCTCCTCGGCCGGCGAACGATGTGCAAAGACCATCGGCAGAACGAGAGAAAGAGAAAGAAAGCACACGAGATATAGAAGGCATAAGAGCCGAGTAGGGCGAGTCGTGTCGCCATGACGACGACCCTCCTGCGAAGCGGCCTCTGAATTCTAGCTCTCCGAAAATCAAATCTTCCGCCGGCAAAGAAACTTACCTGCGCCTTCTCTCTCTCTCTCTCTCTTATTCTTCTCCAGACACTTCGTTCTCGCCGGAATACCTCAGCAGCTCGCGTGCACGCGTCTAAATTTCCGCGATAAGAGGAGAAGCCTAAGGGAAAAGAGGCAAATTGACGCGGCGATGCGTGCCTAGAATTTCTTTGTCAGCGAGCCAGAGAGCTGCAGCGCCGGTAGTCAAATTAGAAGTCGCAAATTTTCCACGCCATCCCCCAGCCCGCGGCCGCAACAAGTCGATACGATCGATCGATAGACTCGCTCTTTCTAATTTGCGAAATTGGCCGTGTCGAGGTGAAGCCGCGGATCCAGCCTTTAACGTTAAACTTTATCGCGAGAATAAAAAATGCGTCACTCTCGTGCGTCGGAATTCAAAAGCGTACCTTTTCCCCGCCGAGAGAGATAAGCATCGTTTAAACTTTGCCGACGCTCCGGCCTACATCCTTACAGCCAAAAACAACGGGGAGAAAAACAGTTCGCACGCCATCGCGCATGTATATCGATTGCGCGTTTTCGCGGCGTGTGTACACATGTAACCGCTTAATGCCGCTTAATGCGTCACGAGTTATTACGTAAAAAGGAATCGATTCGCCGGGGCGCACACAATGAAACGAGATCATCTCGAATTAATGGCGCGACGCGGCTAACAATCGCCATGTATAAGTAAATAAGGTCCTATTTTTAGGCGGCCGCCCGCGCGGGCCGACTTCTTATTTATTTGATTTTCGAAATTAATAAGGTAAGAGGCGCTGCCTGCGGCCGGTAACTAACCCCTTCGTCGAATGTATCGTCTGAAGACGTAAGCACGTAATACTAGACACACGTGGGGAGAGAGTTCGATTTTCTTGGTATTCGTGACGCGCGGCTTGGTCCGATCGAAAATTCACGTTCGTCTCGTGCGAATCGGGGAGCCGGCTTGGAGTCGTTCTTTAGTGGTGGAAAAGTCGGGTAGCGCGGTCCTTCGCTTGACGGGTTAAGCCTACGGGTGTAACAACTGTCGTAGCTGTCGTACGAAATTAACGGGGGTAGAGCTGAAGGTTTGGACTGTGGGAGTTTCGGTTTTATATTTCGTTTACTTTGATTCAACGCTTTTCCAGTTTTATATAGTTTCATTAATGTTGAGTGAAATTAAAAGTATCTGCAACATCGTACGACATCTACGTCACGTCTTGTGCCATAGCCTGTAGTCGCTCGCTCTCACAGTCTGATGGTCTTTGTATTTCTCGAGGGACCATGCAGAGTCAATCTGTCGAACAAGACGGGAGTGGAGTATATATATATATATTCCCTGTCTTTGCTCTGCATATTGAAACGCGGATAATCGGCCGGATGTCCTTTTGAAAAATTGTGTCAAATCATTTGAATGGTAAAGACATCGTTAGATCTATGTACCCTAGATGTCTTACTGTAATACGGTAATACGTTCTTGAGCTATTCTGTAAATTTTCTACTGTGAAAAAATTTCTTGTAAATTGCAAGTTTGTTATAAACTAAAGAACTAAGTACAAGCCTGAATTCATACTGTCTTTCTATAAAAGAATGTGGATAAAACAATATGGAAACAAAGTGGTACATGTAACAGTGTATAGTTATTAAAACTATAATGTTTCTATGAAACTTTATCGTTCAAGTGAGATTTAGTCTTTGCGAATAAAATAGAAAATATTTTTTTGAAACAACATCAGATTTTCAACAAGTTATAACTTCACATAAACAACATTAAAAGTATCAGACGAATAGTAAAATTACATGTGAAGTTTTAATACTCATTTGAACGAAAGTATTCACTAAACGCGCTTTTACTTCTGATAAACAGCAATATTATTTCATATCATTCAAAAATACAATACCACTAATGAAACAATACTTCAACAGTTTCTTAAACGCATTTTTTCTCAGCAAGAACTGTTACGTAACCTTTTATGCGTTATACATAATATTCAAATACCGATAAAGTTAGCACATAAAACAAGCGATAGCAGCACTTTACGAGCTGAGAAATTGATCGATTAACGGCCTTTATTTTTTCCAGGGCTCGGCGGACTCCAACTACTCGCAGCCAAGCTCGGATCTCTCGCTGGACGAGGAGAAAGAGACGCTGCGCCGCGAGAAGGAGAGGCAGGCCCTCAATCAACTCGACAAAGCCAGAGTGAGTTCCATCCTTACATTTTTCCTCCTTACCAGCCTTAACATTTTTCGTGCTCACCTCTACGCCGCTATATAAATTCACTTTTCTGGAAATCGCACGAGCTCGGCGTTTAATTGCAGACACGCGGCGCGTCCTTTGCTTTTTTATTAAGTGGAAATATGTTGACCATGTGCGAGCGCGCGATAGCAAGTTTATTTACATTATAAATGGAAAACGTGTCAGCGGGTACGTGGGAATACGCAGCAGCGGCTCGCCGAGTTTACAGGGGAAAGGGAAGGAAAATTGAGGGTGGCTGGGGCACGTGTGGGAGCAGCTACGCACTCGAGAATGGAGCGTAATCCAGGGCGCAGGAAATATGAAAAGTGAAAAGACAGAGCGCTTCAATAAAGAAGCCTGGTTGCACATGCGTGTGCGTATATGCTGGGACGATTGGAAACTATTACGAATACTAGCCTTTCAGAGGAGAAAAATATAAGATGCGAGCTTAGATATATCGCGTTTCTAAAAGCCGATCGACAGTTTCTTTGTGAATAAAGGATGCGAGCTTTGTGAGTTTACAATTTATAGTTGAACTGCTTTCTTTGATGAGTATTAATCAAATAAATGGATTATATTGCTATGAGTCATCTTGAGGCTTTGAAATATACGTTGATTAATAAATAAAACGATTAGGTGCGTAAGTCATTTTAAAGAAATAGTATCTCTTTTTCTGACATTTATTACATACTTATTTCAGATGCTATATTTTGGGTATTTTAATAATGAAAAATTCTTGCTATAATTTTATGATTCCGTAAAAAATTCTTGGCGATATGTATAACTTACTTCTTCCTCTGACCCTGAGTTTTATTGCAAGGGAGCGTTCATTCGAATACTACTCACATTGTCCAGTCTAACTTTGTACATTGTGAATGAAAACATAATGTTATTAAAATTTTTCAAATTCACTCATTCAGTATACTAGTTTAAATAACTTAATTTTTTATATTTAGTACAGTATATTACTAAAACATTACATGCAACAATGTAATAAAGTAAAAAAATGTAGCCTATAGGACTTTATTCTTGACTTAAAATCGAAAAAAAATGTTCATTTATGTATTAACTCATTATTTAAGAATAGCAAAGTTCTTTGACAAGAACAATTTTAAGATATGAATTGACATGAAAAATAGGGTCGTGTTCTAAATAAAAAATTCAAGAATATGTAATTATACTAAATATGATACCGCCTTCATATTTTTATTACTTTTTATTTTACAAATAATAAAGTGACAATACCAGAAAAAATGTACTCACGAATTTCTAACTATGGCATTTTAACTAGAAGAATGTTCAATATTTGAGATACCAAGCTGATACCTCAAAATAAAGTTTAATACTTGCTATTTGATCCCATCATTTCTAGTCTAAATTATTTTTCTTTTTTAATTTCACCTATATATTACCACTTTAATAGGTAAAAAAGTTCATATAACAAAATTTTTAAAATTGCAAGAAAAAAGAATACAAAAACAAGCATCAAACATCAATTTTTATTTTTTATAATAACCCTTATAGAAGTTATGTAGAATAGAAGAAATTTGTTTTATACGTTACGGTAAAATAAATAACCTTTAATTTTTTCAGATCAAATAAAACAGGCTGGTTTGAAAAAAATGCATGTGCTAAAAAATTGGTGTTACATGGCTTGCAATCAATATTAAGGGGTGACATTTTGTGGAAAACTTTTTTGAAGTTGAATACAATGGTCTTTTCTGGAGTCAATTTCGCGTAGAGATTCTTTTTACTATACTGAATTAGCTACATCTTCTACGAGCAATTAAATAAATGATAAATAATAAATAAAAACTTAACAGTTTATTATTTCTAGAATTTTTGTATTCTTTTACGTATTAACTACTTTTTTCTTCGTTCATTCTAATACTCTTTTTAGAAACATATTTTTTGATTTTTGTCTCGGCAAGGGATTAAAATAGATAAAAGGAATTTAAAATTGACAAAAAAAAAGAAATAACTAAAAATATTGAAAACTTCTTTATTCCTGCCAAATTAAAATGCGAAAATACTATTGTATTTCTAAAGGGATGAAGTAGTAATAAATAAATAAGTTAATAAGAAAATGATACAAGGGGTAAAAAAAGTATGAATCTTACTTACAGACGAAACCGGTAGCGTTTGCAGTGCGAACGAATGTCAGCTATGACGGATCCATCGACGACGACTCGCCCGTTCATGGTTCTGCCGTCAGTTTTGAAGTTCGGGACTTTCTCCACATCAAGGTAAACTTAGTATAGCACGAGATCATAATCATCTCTCATATCCATGATCAAATCTGGGGTTCAATATTAACGAAAGTTTAAAAAAAAATGGAAATATACGTCATAATTCTTTTGCTTCAAGAACATTGGACTTGCTTTTTTTTTTCAATCCACACAAATGGCCAACCCACGAACGCCGTAGGAGAAGTACGACAACAACTGGTGGATCGGCAGGCTCGTGAAGGAGGGCTGCGAGGTCGGCTTCATACCGTCGCCGGTGAAGCTGGAGGCGCTGAGGGTGCAGGCGAGCGCGGCACGCGGTACCAAGGGCCTCTATACGAGCGCACGCGGAGGGTCTTCGGGGAACCTTGGTGAGAGCGGTATGCCCTCACGAGGTTCCACACCGCCCACACCAGGTAGCCCCAGAAATACGGTGTTCGCTAAAAAAACGCTCTATATAGCGAACTCCAAAACACAAAACACACAGTGATGATGATGATGATGATGATGATGATATACGTGTTATTAACGATTAACATAGATATGTACATCTTTTGTGTACTTGCCTACTTGTTGCAATTGTCTAACCTCATTATTTTCCGACGAGATTCGAGAAAGATGATGAGACATCGTACGCTTTCGCGACTTCTTTCTCTTTCTCGTCTGTTGTTATTAACACTTGCTCTTGTGTACCTCGTATTGTATATATTATATATGTAACTGTCTATGCATATGTATTTGTTCTACTTGCTCTCTCTCTCTCTATTCTGAGACGACTCGAACCCTCGAAGACCCTCGAGGTAGTGATTTATTTTCTTTTCCTTGTTTTTTTTCTTTAAATCAATCTGTCGATCGGTAGTGGCGATCGACACACTGCGTGCAATCGCTCTATATTTATCATGTAGAGCTGAGGATCAGTGCGGCGCCGCGAATTCACACTGCCATCAACATCTCATTCTCAAAATGTCTCTGTCAACCAACCGTAATGTTTACAAATATTGCACGGATTTCTCTCCTCGGTATATCGAGGTTTCCTCGTTTTTTTATTATAATTATGTCCTTTTCAATTTCCCACTGTCTTCGCGGTATTTATGACTGTCTCTCGAATTATCGGGCTGGACCTTGTGTAATAATTTTTGCTTTTTGACATAGTTAATCGATTTTTTACTAACCCGTATTTCGTGCAAATGCTAATGTAATTTTTATTAATCTTAATCCTTACCCACTTACATTTTTTTTTATTTATTACTGGGTAGAAAATGATCTTGATTATATATATTTCAATTCACAAATAATAAATCTTTTGTTCTCATAATTATACCCAATGAAATAATCGTGGTTGAAATTGATTTAAATATGTCGTAGTGAAATGTTTAAGATAATAGATACGTAATAAATATGGCATCACTGTACTTGCTAATATTCTTGAAGTTAAAATAGCGATGTGTTGCAATTGAAATAGAAATTTAAACCAGTTTTCGGTAGTTTTTGAGCCAAAACAACGACAATCTAATTGAATCAAATAACTAATGACTTAAATTTTCTACTTTTACAAATATTCTATGTAAGTTTTTATCGGATTTAAAAAATTATGATTGTGTCGGAAAGATCATTTTTTGCAAAGTATGCCGATTAATGTTTGTTTTAGTGTTATGATTGTATATTTGAAGAAAAATTATATTTTCCATTTTTATTACAATTGTGATTAATTGTTTTTTATTTTGCTGTGTATTAATAGAACTGAAATAATGAGCATTACATTTTCATGAGAATTTTTTTCCAACTGTCTTCGACGCAAGGCGAAAAATAATTGTAAACGTTACGAATCACATTTATTATTCAGTCAATATTTTTTTCAATTATCAAAAGTATCATGAAAATGTCACTTTCATCGTATGCATTAACCGATTCGCAACCTAACACTATTGAGTAGTCTATTTATAGATGTATCTTAGTAGCACATTACAAGTAGGTATATAGGGCGTATTCCATTATTCTGGAACAAAAGTTTTGAGCGTTCCGATAAACGTTTGAAAATAAAACATTCCGAAATGCACATTCGGCAATTAAGTACGCTGGGGTATGCACTGATAGCTTCTGAACACGTAGCGATACTAACTAAAATTTTTTTAATTGTTTTTAATAAAATATACAATTTTTTTGTTCTAAAGATTAACCTGAACATTACTTTCTGTAAAAGATGTCCAAGTAGCCTTGAGGTCGTCGAGACATCATCTATATATATTTAATCCAAAATTTCATTGAATATTTTATGGTAATCAAAAGAAAAAAAAGCTTAAATCAACCGTTTGCAGCTTAAATCAAAACGTTTGGAGGTTAACAGCGCGCACAGCCCGGCATACTAACGAATTCAGATTTTGGAATGTTTCAAATATTTTCAAACACATATCGGAAGGCTCAAAAGTTTTTGTCCCTGAATAACGAAATACGCTGATAGAATCATGTAGTTATTTTATGCTCGCTTTTGCTTTCCAGCCAAACGCATAAAACAGACTGACACGCATACTGACATCCGTGAGTGTCGACTTTTTGCACGGTTGGTTCAATGTAGCGGCATGGCTTTGATGTTTCTCGGAAAACACATTGACCAATGGCGTACAAAGTGCTCGACACTCTCTGCCTTTTTTACACAGGTTAATCGTAAATATACAAGCTTTTGCCTGGCCTTATAACTGTTAAAGCTCGATGTTGTAGTAACTGCTAGTGCTATCAAAAGACTGTGTTTAGACACACATTAAAACGAAACAGAAATAAAAAAGAAAAAATTATATATATAAGAAGCGAATGAGCAGATACTACGAACAGAATTTTTGGTCTCTCGCCAGGTGATGACAGCGATAGCGTGGGCAACATCCGTCCGGGTAGAGCGACGCTGACGACCCCTCCGGCCAAGGAGAAACGGAAGAACTTTTTCAAGAAGCCGGTAAACGCTCGACGAACTTTCCTTTCTCTTTCTCTTTCTTAGATTATCACCCCCCGGTAAACCCCTTACAGCTGACCCTCGTAACAAGCAATCCCGTATATATATATCTCTCATACACTTGGTTCGTAGATTTGCTGATTCTGACGCGGCTAGAGCGACATAGTTAACTTTTCTTTTCAAATCTTTAAGTTGTAGCTTATTTAAGCTAGATTTCATTTTTTTCTACTCTCTCTTTTACAGTAAAGCATTCTTGTAGTGAAAGAAATATTTTTAGTCGAGTTCGTCAAGTTTGGCAAATTCTTTTAGTTCGTCCTAAACACATCACATATAGAAATCCTAGAAATCAAACACATGATTTAAAAAACGTTTCTGTGTTAAATTTAGACTATAGATAGAACAAAGTCTAGAGATCTATAGATGTTAATAGTTTACTTACGTTAATAGTTTTTTCTCAATTATATCTCAATATTATAACTATTTAATGTTAATATATGATTTTAATAATTATAATGTAAAAACGTGGGATTTCATTATTTAACGTTACTTCGAATTTCTAGGATTTTCCGAAAAAGAAACCCAATTTCATTGACATACCACATTTAACAACGCCAGCTGTAAAACTCTTATCTTTTGCAATAAAAAGTATTTTGTGCGTAATAACGATAACTGCAATAAGAAAGCAACAAAAGTTGAGAGTCAAGGATTATTCTTAAATCGAGCACAAAATACGAGTTAAACGTAGACAAGAGAGTCGAGTAAAAAGCTGGTAGAAGGCCAGTAGCATTAGATTATCCCAGTAAACCGCGCTGCGTCGACGAAAGTTCATCGGAAAGAGCCGAAACGAAAATAAAAGAAAAATTTAAGACGAAAGAGCGTCCGAGGGACTCTCACTCGTTCGCCAGCGCGTTTGGTATATAGCATGGCGAGATCAAAATTTAACGAGAAAAATTAACCGTTTTCAATGTTTTTCAATCTTTTTTGCATTCCGTGCTCACTCGAAGTCCTACGTAAGTGAGACTATAATCAGCTGGGTTATTTCAAATCTTATACTTTAATTTTTTTCTTTAATTATTTTTATTAATTAATCTTATTGTTATTGTTTATAAACTTTTTCGACTACCTTTAATCAGACAATAATCGTAATGAACTCTACGAACAATTGCAGGAAACGGCGACACCTTACGACGTGGTTCCTTCAATGAGGCCAGTCGTATTAGTGGGACCATCTCTGAAAGGCTACGAAGTTACTGATATGATGCAGAAGGCGCTTTTTGACTTTTTGAAACACAGGTTTGAGGGAAGGTAATTTGAAACTCTCATTAAAGAAAAAAACAAAAATTGACAAAATTGCGTGACCTGATTTCTGAAATAAAAAAATATGACATTTTCTTTATTCCCATCCGCATGGCGTCACGTTCAGAATCATCATAACAAGGGTAATGGCAGATATTTCTTTGGCCAAGAGATCCTTGCTGAACAATCCGACCAAAAGAGCAATCATGGAGAGGTCGACGAGTAGAAGTAGTTGCTTGGCGGAAGTACAAGCTGAAATCGAGAGGATTTTTGAACTCGCTAGAACGCTTCAGGTAAGAAAATACTTTTTTCTTTTATTCCGAGAAAAAAACTTTACAATATAAAATTTGTTTTTATAAATTATATAATTAGAAATTAATTGCTTTGAAGAACCAGATCATAAAATAATCATGTTTTTTTTTGTACAATTTATTCTGAAACATACATTCAGACATTTAAAAATAATGTATTTTCGTCTTCAAACACCTCAAAACATGTTTCCCATTTAAATTAATTTTTCTTACCACTATACAACTTCTTGAAGATGGAAGCAAAATTAAGTCGGTACAATAAGTAACAATAATATCACAAAACAAAATACTATTTAAACTGCACTAAATATCTTGTGTACCTGGAACCACCCATCCGACCATAAATATCCAGATACCTCGCCCGTTGCGCAAGCGCGTGTACTACGTAACTACCTGCCCTTTAAAAGATAAACTCTCCCGAAAAAGTCTGGACACCACAATCAATTCTGACCAGCTCTCTTCTCTTTTAAGCTGGTCGTGCTGGACTGCGACACGATAAATCACCCGTCGCAGCTGGCCAAGACGAGCCTGGCGCCGATAATCGTGTACCTGAAGATCTCGTCGCCCAAGGTACTGCACAGACTGATAAAGTCGCGCGGCAAGTCTCAGGCCCGCCACCTCAACGTGCAGATGGTCGCGGCTGAGAAGCTGAGCCAGTGCCCGCCCGAGATGTTCGACGTGATCCTGGACGAGAACCAGCTGGACGAGGCATGCGAACACGTCAATGAGTATCTGGATGCTTACTGGCGTGCTACGCATCCGCCTGTCGCTTCAGCTGTTCCTCGGCCAATGCCGGCGGCCGACGTGCCGGCCGACGGTCTGCCGCCCCGCATCGCCTCAGGTATTTCCTCGACTTTCTCTTTTACCCCAGAGCCACCATCTTCTTACTCTTATTCTTACTCTTCTTATTCTTCTTTTATCTATCTTCTCTCTCAGTTCACTCTCCTACCGACACACGATAACACTACTAACAGCTCACCTCTCAAACTTTACATTCTCTCTTTATCTATACTCTTTTCACGCGAGATTAAATTACCATTTTTAACGACGACTAACAACAACAGCAAAAACATGCACATAGATCGACTGACCTTTTTTTTTCTTACTCGATCCCCTGTTATCACTCAGGCGGTCAGCGTGAGAGTTGCTACGGCCACAGGCCGAGAGCTGACTAAACCCAACCTTTCCTCGCACGACGACTCTGTCTTATCGTCGTGTCTCTCGTGTGAAAAACGCGTGTTACTCACATCTTTTTGAGATACCTCTCTTTAATTTTGTTGTCGCACTTTTATACAAGTATACATTGACACGTACCTCTGACTTACTTATACATACATACACGTACGTTATATACTCTTCAAAAATATAATATATAAAGCCGATAGATGTGCACGTAGATGTTGCATGCCCTTAGATCTTAAACGTAAATATATATACTTTTATCTTACATTTCGTTGATTAGTCGACGATTACGCTCATTTTTCGCACCCACCTTTTATAGTCGTTCATCTCGATCGCTGCTATATTTTAATGGAAATAATGTACTCTGAGATAAGCTGTATAATGAATTAACCTCAATACTTGTTTTATCGGCACTGTATTATATAGAAAGCGAGCCTTGTCGAGCCTTCGAAAATATTGTAAAAATCGATAAGCTTACTTATTAATATGTACGACGTGACTGTTTGAATTCTCTTATGTTTAGATTTAGCTTATAAAATTTCTGGGACATTCTGTATACATTAAAATTTTACAGATACATTTCAGAAAACTATCATTCAAGAATTCTTCATGAAGTTTTAATGAACTTGAATGTTTTTTTTATCATATAACCGAATTCTTCGCTGTTCTTGGCTAAAAATTTTTAAACTTTTTTTTTAACAAAATTCTTTTAGAATGTAACAGTTAGGCCTGTCTTATTTGTGCTATTCTTATGCTTCCTTTAAAAGTAAGTTATTTTAAAGATGCATGTTTTTAAAATTCTTTTAACTTTTATTTTTTGAATGTAGTATTGTTAGACAAGAATAGCGATACAAAATTTTCTACAATATGGCAGCATTCGACGTGCATTCAGGCCTCGATCATTCAGTCATTTTCAACTTTCATCTTCTGACGTTAACGACATTATCACAAAAGAAAAAAATCATCAAACTTTTTTTAAAAACGCGTAGAAGTCTGTGCAAATGTGAATGTTCGAGGTATATAAAATATCATTAAATAGGGAAATCATTAGCTCATATTGTGTTTCTTTTCAGCAACAATGTACGGATCAACGCATTTGTACTCACCGCAGTGAGAGCGAGACGTGCTTAAACTTCCGCTTGTCCCGTTAGTTTCGAATCTCACGTTAATTCGATCGTTTTTTCTTTTACTTTTTTACTTTGTTTATCTGTGCATCACTTGCTCATTCGCTCATTTTTGTGTGCAAAAGAGATGCGTGTGCGTATAACTGCAACAACCATTTCTCATCTTCTATCGTGTAATTAACCTCTGTATTATCCTTATTTTTTTTTATGTTCTATGCCGTCACTGCCTATTTTTGTATACCACTTTTTTTTTCTTTCATTACGTAAAGCTTTTCGCATGCACGAAGCCCCCCGTCATTCTTTCCGTTCTTCTCGTCATTCTACGATATCAACCCTGTATTTTTTTACTTTCACAATACGTTATCCATCTATCTACACGCGAACATTATTTTAATCAGCGATTACAATCTTGTAGACTGAAGCCACATTTACGTATGTTGCGATATAAAAAGAAATGTAAACTAGTACAATAGTTTAGCTTTTAAAAATCACTATTGTCATCGACACGCCAGAGGAAGAGTTGGGGTTTCGGCGATAAAAATAAACGCCCATCAGAATAAACTATAACATATTGATGAAATGATGGAATATCGCTTTACATGTCATACCGAGCACAAATAAAAAGAAAAATAAAACAAACTTTAAAATGTTATTTACAAAGAAAAGAAACTATAATGGTGTGAGCTGCATTAAAAAAAAAGAACAATGTCAGCAGATGCGCCAATTATCAATTGATTTCTTTTGTTTATCGTGGAAAAAGCCTTGGCAGAACCGCTGGCTGCTACGGGGATCATCAGAAAAGAGATGAGGGTCAACCTAAGTAAGGAACCCTAAAGGAATACGAGTTGACGTTGAATTTTCTTCCGCTACTCTTCTGGGCTACTTCCCCCTTCCATTGCGATGTCGTCGTCGTCGTCGTCGACGTTGATTTATCAAGTGCAAAGAGAGAAAAAAACAATGGGAGAGTGCGACGACGACCGATTTCTCTCTCGGAACATGCGAGTTGCGGACCAATATTTTAAAAAAGATCCTCTTTATTTGCGTTTTTGTTAAGCCAAAAAGTCTAGAGAGAAAGCGGAAGCGAAAAAAATATTGTTTTGTCCTTAGGATTTATTAATAAGCTCCGATCGCACGTGCGCGTTTGTAAGTATCGATTCAGGAGAAACAGATTTCAATAATATGAATTTTTTCATGCATGGACCCGGATGAGATAAAGTTTTGTTTATTCTTCTCCGTTAGTTCAGCCGTTATTGAATTTTTTTTTCTTTTTGTCTGAAATTAAGTGTCCAGTCGACTGAATAGCTGCGCAGTTTTGTTTACCTGAAGTCCACGGCGAAATGACGCTTTGAGCGTACACGTCGTTGATTTGATTTTTCACCCCGTTTGACAGTCTAATGACATCCCGTGTTCGTTTGGCAGTCACGCAGCTGACCCCACCAACGACCTCCTCATATAGAATAGGCCTTTTTAGATTAGAAGAATAACATAATATTACGAAAGTCGCAACGTAAAATCAAGCTTTGATAAAGAAATTAGCGTAATTAGCGTAATAAATTTTTTCTGTTTACCTTTTTTACGAACATTTTGCAAATTTTTCGCGACTCTTTTCTTTTCTATTTTTGTTTTTTTTCCAACTTTTTTGTTATTTCTACTGTCCATCGCAAAATGCATGCTTTCGCTATTTATTTATTTTTCTTCTGCTACCTGCGCATTGCATGGCCAATAAGTTTGGTGTGTTAACTTTTGTGTGGTGTGATTTTTATTATTCCATATTAACAAATGTCTTTATTCTAAAAAACATAAGAAATAATCATCCAATGCTTATACTCAATTTATTGAATATCTTCTGAAAAGTATTTATTAATCAATACTCTTACGACATTTTATTAGTGCTCTTACTTTGCATGTGCTTGCAAGTGACTTTCTTAAACTTTACTTCACTTTTTGGTTTGATCTTATGCACAAAAAATATTTGTGTTGGATAAAAACTTTTAATACATCTTTATATGATTTTGATACATATTTATATGATTTTATTCAAATATGTTACACAATATTTTGATCCAATGCAAATTAAATAAAATTATTGAAGTTTATACAAGTGTAAACAAGGTAAAGACTATACAAAAACAGAAGCTTGATTCACTGTATAAAATAAGATTTTTTACATGATTGTTCATATTGAATGTTCTTGAGACGTGATATTACATTAATAGTATTTGAAAAAAGGCGCATTGAAATTACTTATGTAAATATTTGTATTTATGAAAATGATTTAAATTCTACGTAAATGTTGCCATATAATCTAGAAAATTATAGTTATTGCCAGGAAAAAGTTCAATTTTACTACTTTTTAGAAAAACAATAGAAAAATATGAAAATAACATTTTTATGTTCTCGACATTTACGGTATGACTTGACTTATACAATATGAAGTCATATAACGAATGCTTTTAGAAAAAATAAAAATATATTTTTTCGTGTTATCATATACCTAACGTACAAGAAAGAAATAGTCTATTTTATTCAAGAAAAAAAATCCAAACGAGATCCAACGGCAGATTTTGTATTAGCAATCAAACAATTGATCTCTCGATTCATTCTAAGAACAATCAATCAAACCGAAGCCCAGCGTAAAAAATCTAAGAAAAAAAAGCACCAACTCAACATCCATCCCAGCTCTAACATACTTCTGATTTCTTGCCATCAGGAGGTGGCGGCGGAGGCGGCCCCTACGGCGGCCACGGCTCGCGGCGCTCTCGGCTAGAGCGCAGCGACCGGGGCGGCGCCGGGGATCACTACGGCGAGCGCGACGAGGAGGACTCCTACGCGGCCGGCGACAGAGGCGGAGGTGGCGTCGGCGTCGGCGGAGGAGGAGCAGGAGATTACGGGAGCGCGAGGCGCGTGGCCCGGCAGCAGCAGCAGTCGGACGCGCGCGCGCTCAACGCTATTTAGGAGCCGGGGCCCCGGGGCCTGTCGCTACAGCGCTGTCCCCATCTGCGCACCACCGCCCTCTAGCAGAGGGCGTGCACCCACCTTTCAGACACCCTCTCATCTCGCATTGTCGCATATCTTCATCATGTACGCATATATGTATACATTCACATGCTCGGGCGAGCGCAGGCTCGGCCGTGTCTGCTCTTTTTTCTCTCTCCTCATCTTCTTGCGTTCTCACTTCGCGCTTCATTTTGCCATTTTATTTTCTTGTTCGCTCATGATATATATATATATTTGCGCATCTCATTCGGCATCGATATACAGACACTAGTACACTTACACAGACATTAAACACGCGCTCGCGCGCGCACACACGCAACGGTACACAATCGAGAACTTGGAAGTGTAATAGCAATGTTCTGTACGCAGCGGATCAAAACGTTCGAGTCAGTGCCAATATCTTTCGACAAAAACACCGACTACCGGATATACGTATACTTAGTTTTTTCTCTCCCTTGTTTTATCATGCGCACTCGATTTATCTTAGATACGGGCGTAGCAGCCATTGTTATGCCGTAATCTGTCTGTTCGACGGGATCATCATTCGGACCGATAAAACCGCGCGCCACTCCGGTATAATCTGTTCATTTTTATGTATTTCGTCTTGTAAACACGAATCATCCACCGATATATCGCGTATTATTATTATTGTTATTATTATTATACGAAAAAGTAATACAATACAAAAATGAAAACAGCATAGCACAATGTCTTTATCATATAAGCAAAAACAAAAATACGAGTGCGTGAAACAAAAAGCTAAAAACACTTCAAAATCGAAACGAGCCCTGGGGCCTTTATTTTCGAACTGAGTCCTCGCGGGCCCCAAAACAAATGTAATTCCACTAACAACTTAGTTTCAAAGTGATTCTCGGCCAAAGCTCTGGTTGTTTATCGGATTATGTAAGAGTTCTCTAAAGAAATATAATGCGAGCTTTTACCACCTCCTCGAGCCTTTTAAGACGAGCTGCAAGACGCTCATTATACTGGCTTACGAATGCGTTCTAATCCATTTTGAGAGATTTTTGTCTACGAGAAGAAGAGAGAAAATAAGAGAAAGAGAGGGAAACTATTGTGCGCGATTAATATGGGGAAATGAGACGATAGGGAGATTTTTCGCGAGAAACAAGTATTACGAATAGTGAATTTTTTCGTTCTCAGACCTCCTTTTCAAAAGAGATAACAAAAAAAATAAAGAAAAAAAAATTACTTAAGATAAAATACGCCAAAGAATATACACGAGTCTGCTACGTTTATAAATTTTAATATATATAGAGTCTACCGAAAAAAAAAGAAGTCAAATGCAGGTGTCACTTTCACTTTCGTGTATATAGTATAATATAAATATACGTACATGTGCGAATGTGAGAAGGCCCAGTAATAAATTATCTTGGATATAAAATGAAAAAAATACAAAGAAATCACAAAGTGTAAAGTCAAATGACACAGATCCGCTTAGATGTATTGCGATCCGATAGCGCGGGGTACTGTAAATACTGTAAAATCTTTAAACGATATCGAGGAAACATAAAACACCGTCGGTTACTGCGATAAGGCTAATGAAACTCCTTATATTTTCAGATGTCACTTTCATTACTTACGTGTATTCTTTTTTTTTTCAATTTTATGTGTATACTAGTTATATGTTTTGCAAACTTTATGGTTTTGAATACGAGGCGTGGGTTTCAATTTCCTTGTTTTATTATTTGAATCCTTTCGCTGTGACCGAGGTGTGGACTTCGTGTATAATTAAAATTAATAATTGTACGATTACAAAATCAATCTTGAAGACACAAAAGTAACAATGAAAATTATTGAAATGTTTTTCGCACAGGCTTAATTCTGTCGTGAAAAAAGTTTCATAGAGTGTATAGGAAAAAAATCTGTATTGTATGCTAAGAATGTCCAAAAATCTAGTAATTGTGTGAATATGACTTAAACGTCAATGAATTGTTCAGAAAAATGTTTATGTACGTCTTTCAGTTACCAAGACTCAGCATTGAAATCTTACTCAAATTATTTTTAACAATTATTGCACCTCTCAATATTGAAGATTGAACAGTTTTAGGTAGTTCCTTGTGATTTTTCCACATCATAAAAATACAATGAAAATAAAATGACAGGTTTGAATGATGAGTCTCGATAACAAATTTTAAGCGACGATTGCGCTGACGTCGTGCTTAAAGTATAATGGACAGAGACGAGTGTATAGATGTAAAAAGTCGAAGATGTTGATTATGTCACTAATTGAAAAAACCTTTTGCACCACTTCTTGTACGAAACTTCGATGATCTTTTGACAAGTTTAATATTACTGATGTCTTCAGATACTTTATTAATTCCATGCGCGAGAGGCTCTGAAGTTTTCTATTTGCTGAATTTTGAACGATATTATGTAAAATAAACGTTTTTTTAAAATTACTTTTAATTGCCTTACACACTATTTCTAAACTAAAGATTAAGAAATGCATGCTATTATTCTTTATATTATATATCAATTTCTAAATTCGCAAATAAAGATTATATTACAAATTTTAAAAATATAATAAAGAAAACTTCAGAGTCTACACCTAAGCGAACAGTGCATGTATTGTATGATTGTATATATTTCCGAGCCCTTAAAAAATTATTAAAGATTTTACTCTCTCCTTGCTATTATAATTAATTTTTATTCTCCTTATAATTTTAATTTTGGCATTTTCCATTATTTTTCCTTGAATTGATTGCTATAATTTTTTCTTAAATATAAATATAAGTTGCTGATTAAATTCGGGATTTCTCTATAATTCCTTATCAAGAATTTCGCTTTAAAATAATTTAATTTTTTTTAATGATTTTCTCCTCGTTAAGAGTGAACGAACAAAAGAGAGAGAGAACTTGTTAAGAAAACGAAGGATGCTGGTATACCGACTCGAAAAATTTGAAATTTATGCGCTAAGATGTTTTTTGTAAAATTTTGTAAGAATCTTTGAAAGGCGCACGTAACGACGCGTCTTTAAAACTTTTTCGCGCTCGGATAAAAAGTATAATTATTAAATTCTATGAGCGTTTATAAAACGTTTTTAAATTCTTATAAAATCACTTTCTTGTAGTAACTTTGCGCCGATTATTCATTAAAAAATACTTTTGGAATGATGTCCTTGAGTAAGAAATCGGGTAACCTTCAATTACAGAATTTGCCGCAAATTATGAGTGGTTATTCGAATTCGTCTTAAAAAAGATATGTTTGCTACGGAAAATTAGGATTACTTCAGAATGTCTTTACTGATAAATAAAATAAGATACCTTATAGAATTGTCGATCGTCAGTGAAAGTAACGAAATTGAGTCAAGTAGTGACACATAAATCAGTAGATCAAAAACGAACTTTAGACTACTGTATAATGAAGAGATTACCCAATCGGAGATACCTGCCTTTTATCGTTTCACTTACAATTTGAGAAAAGTATCTCGTAAAAATAAGACAAAAGTGTGCGTATGTTTTGTCGCTGCACATTTGTATAATAAAACTATAGCTAAATATGGCAAGGTCATTGCGGATCCTCGCTAAATTTTAGAAAATCGACTATGTTTGCGCGAAGATTAGATAAGTGTTCACTTCCGAAGTAATATTATCATTTTTATTCCAATAAAAAGTTAATTAATCAAAAGCCTTGAAAAATTTAATTTTAATTTTAATTTTAATTATTTTATGTCTTACAAATTACTTTTTGAAAGATTCATTTATTAATTACTGAATCGAGATAAATCAGAGAATTGAAATTAAAAATGTTTTTAGTTTCAGATAGAAAATAAAAATTTAATATTTTAATAAGTATAATCATATTTTCACGATTAAAAGTAGTTATTTATTTAAATTGACTTATGCAAAAAATAAGAATAACCATTGAAAGTTAATAGGGAACAGAGTTTTGATATTTTGAAGTTTTAGTCTGACCATACAATTAAAATAAAATGATTGACAAGAAAACAATAAATATTATATACAGCGCTAATTTAGTTACAGTTACATTAGCTAAATGATCGAAAAATAAATTGTTTTATACATTTTTCTAAGAATTTTCCAGAGTAATTAAAAATATTATTTCGCTAAAATATTCATTTTTCAATCTAAGTTTACGAATTTCGTGGCGGCACGATTGGATCAGGAAGATAGACTCATACAAGACGACTCGTTGCGAATAACTTTTTCTCAAATAGCAGTAGAATTCTTAAACAAACATATAAATGTGAAACAAGCTTGATAAATCAATGCGACAAAATAAATTTTGGTGTGTAAAGATACACTACCAGCTACGATGGAATATTTTACGAAGTAAACTTTTTTAAACTCTTCTCTGTTAAATATTTTTTCCGAATAAAGCAAGAATACGATTCAATTTCTATGAATGTAACTCCGAAAAAAATAAAATAGCAAATAAATTAGCTTAAGAAGCATTAAAGATTATCAAAGCGCAAATAAAAAATACGTAAGGTATTTTTGATGGGTCGATCGTAACTAAGAGAAGCGAAGGAGAAATTACAAAAATTTAGCTGTCGTGCAACGATTTCGTGTATTATCAACTAATATAACTATAAATAAAAGCAGCTATCACGGTCCCACATTCCTGCAGTAAACCACGGAAGGACAGACGATTTTTCAGGGTTCACTAAACTTCCTTGTTCGACGTTTCTTGCTATATATCGCGGGAGTAAGCAGCTCGAGTTTCGTTTTACCCCTCAATATCCGAGGACGAGCGTAGACCCGCATAAATAATTTGCCGCAACGAGCTACCGCTGTTTTCCGCGCGTTCGTATGCGCGGTATACACACGCACGAGCACACACACACATATATGTATATTTTAATAAAGAAGGACGCGCTTCGCACTTGAATTTTTCACGTGTAAGTGCACGTTGATGTTATGTCGCTCGTTCGTTTTACTTTGGTCGATCGAAAAATGTCCTATAGGAAGAGATCAGCGCGCTTGTTTGATGGTTTATTCGATGTGCTGCAATTTTTGCGTGTGCTTGAACGAAATATATAGTAAAGTATGTAAAACGTAGATTTATGCGTCCTTGGTTTTCCGGCTGGTTCGTTGGATCAACATACATTTCCTGTACGCTGCTCGCGCGCTTTTAGCTAAATCGGCAGCTGAGTGATCTCCGTTATTAAGACGAAAAATAAATTATTTCCATGTTAAGCATAGGGATGACTATATGCGCGTGTGAGTCATCAAGATAAAAGTGGAACAGAGATTTTTCAAGAAAAGCGTGAGAGAGAAAGAGAGTTACGTTGTTGATAGAAGCGATGTTAGACGCTCGTGCAAACGATTATTTTTTGTCGATCACGCTCACGTTGCTATGTTTATGATTAAATTAACTATACGCTTGTAAAGATTGTTGCTGGGCAAATCGCGATTGGTATCGTTGAAAAGTGTTACAAATTGAACGAGCGATTTCAAAGATGCTCGGCCCGAGTGACGCTGATTATGATTCATGCGCTCAGGACAATGATGTTAAATACGTGAGAATGAAGAGTCGCATTTTTTTCGAACGAGCGCGAAATTGAGAATTGTTCCATCAGCGCGGGACGTTGTGAAATTATTGAGACTACGCATACGGCAAGTGATAATCGAAACTCGCGCATTAACTTTTTGGTAATTTCTTGTAAGCGTATAAAATTATTAAGAGAAAAACATGGAAAACGCGACAACATTTTCTTTCAGCTTACCATGCTGCAAGAACTGTGTATAATATAATTTACGGTTAAACGTAAGCGGCAGTGCGCGGAGAAGGCGATGCTACTCGGTCTTGTCAATGTTGGTAGGTCAATGCTGTGATGTTATTCTTTCAAGTATATTTGGAGATAAAAAAAAGTGGAGGATGAATATTCTTATGCCCCTGCCCCGTTTCTTCCTTACTTTGGTTTTTCGGAAAGCGATTTTCTTTAACCCCTTACGAAAACAACGGCAATCTCATAAACGAACGCGTTAAATAGTGCGAGGCGGCCCGCAGAGATCGAGTCCTCGGGAAAATTGAATATTTCTATTACTGTACTCCGCAATTAGTCCTTAAACGATGAAAACCAAACAAATAGCTAGAGTCTATTCATAATTAATGTAAAGATTATTATTGTTAAAGTCTCAGTGAATTTTTTCCCTGCGTACTCGCAACTTTTCGGCAGAGGGCCGACACGTCGACCATTATGCGGTTATTAGAGTCGACGAGCTTTCGTCTACGTACGGCATGTAAGCAAAAAAAAAGAGAAACACAGACAGAGAAACTTTACAATGGCACTCGCGCGTGCTGCTAGGAAAATATCCTTAAGTTAAAAATGATGCTAGCTAGGGAGGAAAACGTGCGATATATGTAATCGACATCGGACCCTCTACGAAGAAGGTCGAGACCCGAATTCCTACACTTGTCGCATTTGTAAATAAAATTTTTATCATCACATAATTTTGACATTATTATTTATTGCATAGTTGCTTCCCTATTTAGTAATGACTTGGAGACTTGAATTCATACTGCTCATAGTGAAGAGATTTCTAAATAATTTATTTTAATGTACGTTTTGAACGACATAAATTGGGTGTATATAATTTTATTTTTATTTTAATTTGTTATAAATACTTTAGTTAATTAAAGTTTAATAAAATACTATGTAGCCATCAATTATTTTAATTCATATTGTAAAAATAATTATCAAGCATGTGAAAAATAAAAATTCATTTTATATCATATTCACGACATTTAATATCACGGACTTTGAAGCCACATACGAAATATAGATTCCAAAGATTCCAAATACGAAATATAAGAAATTGCTGTACCAGAGTTCAATAGTTGACGAAAAATTCAAAATTATTAGGAAAATGCTGGGTCTGAAATAAAAAACGATCAAAAACGATAAATTGCTGGACAATCATTGAAAATTTGACGTAATTATTTACAAAATTGCTATTTACAAAAAAACTATATAAAAAGTAGTTTTTTATTTTTATTTTTTTTTCTCGATAATTACTTATTAATTTTTGGCTGGTAGATAGCTTTTGAGTTCACAAAACCACCAAAAAGAATTTGGAGAATTTTCAGCAAAATTTATCTTATAAAACCCAAATTATCACTCCGGGAAGTGTGAAAAAATTGTAACAATCTAAATAAAGAGCGAAGCAGGTGGAAGGCGCTGGGGCCAGCGTGTAAATCAATAGAGGACATCTGCTAGCATGAAAATAATATATATTTGTTGCATTTTATCGACCTTTCTAACTTTCTTTTCATTCCTATCTACATTCTAGCGATATCTGATTATTATTCGCAAGTAGGTATTATATAATACAAAATGTTGACTCACAGATAACCAGCTTTAAGTGCCGCTATAACGACCGTTTAAGAAAATGAGAGATTTTATTTCTGCTCCAGACTTGAGGCATATAGTAACCAATAATTTACATTATTTTTTGTATAATCGGCCTTTTCTTACTTTCTTTTTTGCGATTCTAACTCTCTTCCTCCTTAGTCCCTCTCTATTCTCTATATTTCCTTAGCCAACGGGGCTATCCATAACTTTTTCATCACAGCAGAAAGGCAAGAGAAAAACGCACGCTGATAGTGGTGACGAGCAAACAAGGAGAACGCATGTGGGCTTAAAATTATTTATTAAAAATTTTTTGCGTTTATTATTCATCATCATGAACAGCAGGCCAATTGGCAGAGTGACACCAGCTCACGATATTTTCGGGCGTAAGGACTGTCTATCGGTATGAGCTTTCCAGGCGAGCTCATCAGATCAACTATAAAGTTTTGTCGCAGATATTTGGCTGGCAGTGCGCTCATTTGTTGTTGTATTGAGGCTTTCGTCGATGCATCAGTAATCACATTTTCCTTCCAGGGGTCGAGAGAAGACCTTTTGTTAGAGGCGTTGGTTGATTCACTCTGCAAAATAATAAGCATGAAAAGACTTTTGTGAGTTTTCTTCAATCATATTTTACTCTCTGAGTTTTCCTTAAGGAGGCAGGTGTAACTTAAAAGCTGAATGATAGAATTACTCAAAAATGAAATTAAATCCTTCACGTTAAAAATTAATATTAAATTGAATGCAACATTTTTTCTTGATTTTTGATTGATCAAATGTTTTTGTATTATGATTTTGCACTATTCTCTATCTCTAAGCATTAGATTAAATAAAAATGTCCATAGGCGTACTTACCGTAGGTACAGAAATCTCAATCCAAGACTGTCCATATTTTCCTCTTACCAGACTTGCCGGCAAGGCCACTTTATCGGCCATCAGCTTAAAGAGCAAAGCTCGTTCGAGGTATGATCCCACGCGAAGTTTACCTATCGGAATCACGCTCGTCTCGAGCTTCTTCTTTAGGGTATGCAGATGAAGCTCAAGCTGTTGCTCGATGCAGCAACGATCAGCGACAATGGGACCTGACAACTGACGCGCCACAAATCGTCCGAGTGTTTCAGCTAGTGAAGCAATCTTTGAGATCGATATTAGTTCTGGTCCAAGATCGGTGCTGTTTATATTTATAGTAATATTATATATTTTAGTAATTCCATTTATTATTTTCTATAATATTTCGGATGAATCCTTTACACATTAGTTTACTTTGAAAAATGAATTCTTTCACGTTACATGCACACTCGCTGCATTGTCTCTAGCGGAATTTCAAGTAAATAAATATGGCTTTACTTACTCTTGGCTCCACTGTCCGGCGATCTCACTTTTGAACATCTTCATGTACATCTGCAAATCTTGGTCTTCTTGCAGTTTGCCAAACTTAAGCTCCAGCCAGGCATTTATTGTTCCTTCCGAGACGCGAACTCCGCGCATCTGGCTTTCACGCCTCATGACTGCTCG
>JAPYZA010004432.1:0-17798 GCA_030522685.1 Eupelmus azureus | reverse complement strand
ATATACTGATATCGCGGCGCTCTCCTGCTTTCGTCGCCATCGGCTGATTCGCTTTGACTGGTTTTCGCTGGCGACGGTGGAGTTTTTTAGTCGGATCAGCGTCGAGGTGTGGAATTTGAGCGGTTTTTGGGCTGGGGACGGTTGGGCTTTTGGTTTTGAGAAATTGGTGTTGTTGGATTTTGGGAGCGGGTGAATAGAAGTCGATTTGATATGAGAGATAATTGTTTTGCTCGTGTTATTATGAAATTAGGGATCTACAAGTTTATTTTTACTCCAAAATATAATTTAGGTTATTACACTTTAAAATTAGGGATTACAAGTTTATTAGGGATCTAAACTAAATTAGGGATCTACAAATTTATTTTTACTCCAAAATATAATTTAGGTTATTACACAGAGATAAATTAAATTTAAGCGTATTTCAAAATTAGATCATAAAAGTACTAGCTAGGCTAACGTTATAATTTGTAACAACGAAAATTCATAATGACTCAGACAATCGTTGACAGTAGCAGGAATCATCGTCGGGATAAACAAATGAAGCTGTCACGGAACAAGAATGCAAAATTTCAAATATTTTTTAAAGCAAAAATGAACAGAGAAAAATATAATTTACGTCGATATAAATTAGAAGGTAATGTTAGTTAAATTAGATGACTAGTCATAACTACTTGAGACATGCAGTGCTGTATTAGCACTTCGTATTTTACATTCATTGTAATCACTGTACAAGTTTCACCGAGGCAGAACTGATAAAAATATGAACTTATTCTTACTGTTTGACAAAGTGCAGAAAAAAATTTTTAAATTACGAAACATGTGGTTACAACTCAAGAAATATCTTTAACGGAAAGAATGAGCCTTATTATTTATTGATTTACAGCTACAATTCTTATATCTTGATTTATGAAACGGAAAAGTGTAAATATGTTTTTGAATTTTCTGCGCATTCTTTTATGTATTCACAACGAACCTGGAACGGATTCGTTTTCAATTTTTGGTTCAGACATATAATATTTAATGGAGTATGAAATTTGATATTGTTTCAATGTTTCTGCTGTGTATACACAAAGTAAATTTATAAAATATTTTTCTGGAAATTTAACTGGTAATATATGGGATATTTCACGTCAAGTGAGTCGTTTTCTGACCGTCACGTTTTTTTCATTGTTCGATAAATGTAAACATAATCTTTATTTAGGCAAAAATTAGCACTTATCGGATAAGCCTTGAACAGGCCCACCAGATAAAGCTATAAATTCAGTCCAGTAGATAATTTATGCAAATATATCATATGATAAAGAAAACGTGACTGTCAGAAAACGACTCGCTTGATGTGAAATATCCCATATACATAAATAATTTTCCTATTCCCATTCCTATATCGAAACCAATAAGGAAATGCGATAAAACAAAACTGAACTACTTCGTTTCTCCTTTTGTCGTTATTATATATAAGTTAATAATAAGTTTTTAATAATTTTATTACATTTTCTTGATGTCGGAATTGAAAAATAAATTTTAAACATAAAAAAAATACTTGAATTACATTGCTCGAAATTACTCTTTTGACTATTTTTTATTTTGAACCAATCCGAAATAAATAATAACAAAATCCCAAAATAATTTCCCTCTCAATCCCGTCCGCAAAAAAAAAGAAACACAAAAAAACGAAATAAAAAAATCGATAACACAACCCGTCCGCCCATCACCGTGGCCATCGCTCATCTCCGTCGCGCAAACACTCGAGCTCTCTCCGAAAATTTCATCTCCGCGCTCGCGGAGCCTATAACCAATAAACCAGATTCAAGGCCTCGGCGGTATTACGTGCCGGCCGAACATTCGCGTCTCTCGAAAAAAACATCGCGCCCGAATTTTTCGCTCACGCCCTCGCTGTTTATTTGCCGAGGCGCGCGCGCCGGCAAAGGGATGCGTGCGTGCTGTTGTTTCTTCGGCGCGTAAAAATAACGTCACCCGAACAAAATCGCTCTCTCACCGTCGTCCGGCCGCGCGCTCTCTTTTTTTTTTATTTCCTCCCTCGGAGATTACGCAAGAGGCGCGCGTATAGGTGTACAAAAATACAGAGTCCGACACACAATGGGAGGTGAAGGCGTTATTTATTCGGTGGTGTAAGGTGGGGACAGGAGGAGAAGGGGGGGGGGCGTACGGTGTTTTTGATGGAGAAAGCGCCTGGGGTATTTTTAGTTTATTATGTGGAACGCGCGCGCGCGCGGGCATTTGCTGAATCGGCGAGCGGCGAGGAAGTGCGCCGGGATGAGAATGGCGTGAGAGTTTTTGCGGCCGTTCCGCGCGTGTATACGGCTTTGTTGTGTTGGATAATCGAGTACGCGCGGAGAGCAGTTTCCTTTGGGAAAAGCGCATCGGTAGCGCTTTATATTTTAGTTTACAAGCGGCCGATAAATCGGCTAACGGTATAATTTTTGGTAAACAAAAGCCTCGTAATGTTTGAAATATGTAATCGGGGGGAGATGGATTGGCAAATAGAGGCAATATAGGGGCCGTCATTGCCAAGAATGTTGTCCGAAACTGAGGCGCGCTGGCATAAGAGGGGCTCGTAATATTGGGAATTCGGCCAAGCGTGTGTGTTAAACGTACCGTCGATAATGAGCATCTTCTCCTCGCAGAAGAGATCATCCTGCTCGACTCGTTCTCTCTTCAATTTGGCACCTGCAACAGAAAGAAACGACAGAGCGCCCGTCAGTCCCAGAGCCGTCGATAACGCGCTTGATTTCTCCCTCACGATCATTCGAGAAGGCCGTTATTTATAATTCATCTAGGCGGCGGCGGGCTGCTTAAAGCTAAAACAGCTCGCAATTGAGCGCCACTAAAACTCGCAACTCTCTCTCGCCTAGCCTAGCTATTTTCAGAGCAAACAAAATCCCAGTCCAGAAGGTGTCGCGCCACCTCAGATCGTTATATACGCCTTAATAAAGAAAGTACAAGGGAGCTGCGAGGGCCGCTATTTCCGTATACAGGCAGCCTCCTCCCTCGCCCTCTCACGGCGAGGAGCGAGTCAGCCGGCAGGCAGCGTGAATCCACAGGTCGATATGCAGCCGCGACGGCAGCGGCGGCGGCACGCGCAGGGCCTTTAAAAAATTAAAAGAAGACCGAGCGCTGCTCTCCCCACGTGGCGGCCTCCCCGCGGAGTGGGGGGGCCGCCGCGCACGCTGAGGGAACGCAGAGAGCGAGCGCGCGCGCGCTTTCCTCTATATAGAGAGAGGGAGAAAGAGAGAGAGAGAGAGAGCTGGCAACGCCGGCGAGATTGATCAGAAACGCGCCACGCGGCGGGTCGCCAGCTGGAGTGGGGAGTACAGCGGCTGGCTCTCTCGCTGTCTGCGTATACACCCGGGGACAAGGCGCATGCGCTCTCTATCCGGCTGTAATGCCGCTCTCGCCCTCTCTTTGTGCTCTCTCGGGTATGAAGGGATATGTATGTATGTGTGCTGTGTGTAGGTGCGCGGGATTCTTGGTGGATGGGGGCGAGGGAGTATTGGCGCAAGGCTGCGATGGTTCCGCGGGCGAGTTTATATATGGGTTGTTGAGAGCGAGCGGATGAAAGTGCGGCTTTTTATTAGCCGCCTGCGAGAGACTTTGGCTCTCTCTCTCTCTCTCTGTGTGTGTGTGTATTATGCGGCTCTCTTGCGAGGCGGCTATGCTTGTTTGTTTGCCTGCTCGCGGCGTGTTGGGGCTTGTTTTCAACGCGAGGCAGATTAGCTCGACGTTGTATATATGAGTTTGATTGCAGCTATCGGATTTTGGATAAGAAATTTCGATCGCTCGTATCAAAGTGCGATGGTTAAGTGGATTATTTAATGCAATTTGTAAGTTCGAAGATGCTCAAAGTAGATACAGACGCGTATGGTCGGACGCGGCTGACGAACACCTTAGAACCGAATAGGAAAGAACGAAAACAAAATATATTTAATTCGCAGATAAAAAACTTAAAAAGATATTTTCGAATGTGACGCTCTCAAAAGACACTCGACGACAACTCGCCGGGGTCGCATCATCGCGATCTCAGACTCCGCGGCGTCCTAAACAAGGGGCGCTCCCTCGCCGCAATCTCGGCGCAGCATCTCGTCAATACAGAATAAACGCACATCGCCGCCTCGCGCGCGCGCCCAGACGCATACTTTTCTCCGACAAATCCTAACTCTCCATCCACCCTCTTACAGCTCCCAAAGCAGTAACAGCGCACTCTCGCACGGCGCCCTTCTCTCTCTCTCTTTCCTTCCACCTCGCATGGAATTTCTCAGTCCAAGCGGCTCTCTCTCTCTCTCAGCCCAGCGCAGCCACCCACGCTCCATACTCCTCGTCGTCCCGGCTGCTGCGCCCGCGGTCACGTGTCTATATATCCGTGAGTGTATACGTATATACGCGCCTGTGTCTCTATACGCTCTCTTTCTCTCCTTCTGCGCAGGCGCGCGGAAACACACGGCTGTATGTAAGTACGCGCTGGCGCACATGCGACTCTGTACTTACACACTCCGGCGCGGCGCGGCGTAGCTTTCATTGAGTCCTTGGCGGGGCGCACGCACACCGGCCGGACGATGACAACCGCCGGCGGTATATAGTCTCCGGAGAGGTGGGGGATGCGCGCAGGCGCACCAGCGGAGAGCTATCTGGACAGCGTCGATTCCAGAGACATACCCCGGCTACTGCCGCCACCGCCGCCGCTGCTGGTGTAACCGTCTCTATAGAGATGACGCGGGAGGGACGCGGCTATCGCCGAGAGATGCCGGCTATTTTTGGCTTGTTTTGATGCCTCGCGACTCTCGGGGCCGATGCGATAACGCCGACGAGTCTATCGGAATTTAGCGCTCGTTATTGATTTTCAGCTCTGGCTTTTTTTCGCGCACGACTGGCGAAAAGAAAAGGTAGACCAGAGCTGCTCCCAGTTTTTCATTCGCTTTTACAGTACGCCTGGGAAATCCGTTAAACTCGGTCTATACGTGCTGCAGCTTACGGTATTACAGAGGTATCCACGCGTTATATTCATCGATTCGCTTCCGTCAGCACGTATACCAGCCCCCTCCCAGCTTCGAAGCCCTCTTTCACCGCTTAAACCCTTCCCTTACCGCTGCGCGAGCCACTCTATATTCAAAACTCGCGATTGATTTGCGCGCGGCGAGCCGGTAAAAAGGAGGCGCAGGTGAGAGAGAGAGAGAGAATCCGCTGATTAGATTAAGCACACGGGGGCTGCTATCTGCGGCCGCTACCGTCGCTGCCACTGCTGCGACCCAAGGTCGGCCAAGGTCGTCGGCACTGATGCAACAGGTCCGAGCCAGAGCGCGCCCCGCGAAGCGTCATTGTTTCTTCGTTAGTTGAGAGATCGGCCGGCCGCTCGGGGGGGAGTCGATCGGATGTACATGGGGAGTGGAGGGAAGCGCGAAGTTGATGGCTGGGATTAATGAGTCGAGTGAAGTTTTGCGGCTGGGGTTGCCGTGCTCCGTTTAGCGCGAGTGTCGGTTGGGTTATTGGTTCTTTAGACGCGATGCTTGTCGATTTAAAATTTTGACGTGGGTAGAACGAGTGTTGATCGGAAATTTAGAGAGCTATTATAGTTTTTGTTTTTTTCCTAAATTATCGCGGTAAAAATATAAGTTTATTATTCAAAACTATACATTCTTTGAATGAGAAACCGTTAACTCCTATTCCACTTAATTACAAACACTCCTACGATCATTTTCGATACCTCTCGGTAAAATTAAAATAGGTCAGGAACGTCATTCTCACAATGTGGGTGCAAAGCAATCAGTTCACTCCTCCAAAAATAATTGAAACTACTCTGTTCGCATTCGCGTTAGAAAAGACCGGGAGCGCGGATCGTTTTCACCCTATCAATTTTCTAATTAAAATTCGCCCGAAAGAGAAACGAGAGAAGTGGAACAGAGCGAGAAGCAGCGCGCGGAACAGTACTCCCAATTATTCCGGCGGCCTGCTTACGTTAGTATTCGCGAGGAGGCGTTAAATTTCGGCATTAACGGGATTCCTCGAGCTGCGCGCCGAATGAAAATGAGCGTCGCGCGCGCCGGACAGCCGGCGAGAGTCTTTCCTTTTTGACACAGAATCGACGCTGACTCTTAATGCTGACATTAGCGCGGACCGTGCCAGACCGCACGTCCTCCGTTCACAATTCATCCTCCAAAGAGACAATCTCTTACTATAGAATCTTTTCATCAAATTCAATAGTACTTAAATCAGCAAGCAAGTACACGGAGACTTGAAGAGCCGGACATTACTCGATGCCGAAGCCAGTGCTAATATCCTCGCAAGCGCAGAAAACATCGCTCTTTCCGTTCAACTTAAGCGAAGACTTGCTTACTCAATCCGACACGTCCAATCGGAGAGAGGGGAAACTACACCCGCGCGCGCGGCTGCGCAACCGCTTCCAGCGGTGCACACACGGACGCGATAAAATCGTCGGATAGAGGACGTTGCGATATATGAGCGGCGGCGCGGCTGTGTAGGTGTGCGAATGAAGAGCGTGTGCTTCTGAAGTGTAGCGCGCGCCGGCCGGAGTCAGTGACCGAAGCCAGCCCTGCGGCAGCGCCGCCCTAAATTCGCTGCTGGGCTAGCTCTCCCGCTCTCTCTCTCTCTCTCTCTCTCTAGAGAGGGAAAGATCCGGAGTCTTCTCGCGAAGTTTTTCCGGATATACGCCGCGGGCGCGGCTCGCCGATCGACTATCTCAATCTCTCTCTTTTTCTCTCTTCGTATTTTGATTGCGTTTGCCAACTGTCGGGGCAAAAATCACAGCTGGAAGCTAGCCTCCGGCTCTCTTCCGTGCAGTGCACCGGCCGTATAGGTATACATACGTCTATGTATATACGTGTCCTTTATATCACCGAGCGGCGTAGAGTGGCTAGCTAGCTGTGCGCTCTCTCTTTCTCTCTCTCTCTCTGTTGCTAACTCCCCCACCCGCAAGCGAGCTCGTAACGTAACGTCGAGTGCACGACGATGCACGTGCACCGCCTCCTGCGCGATGGCGACTCTCTGGGCTTGTGTATGGCTGGAGACTGGGCGGAGAGCGGATGAGTTACGATGGTTTGGCTTTTGATTTTGAGATTCGAGAAGTGTGGACCAATGTTTTTTTCTTTATACTTTATATACGATAATTGATGAATCATGCCTGTTTGCAGTGATATGAATTTATGTTATGTCAATGAGGACGGTGAAATGTAAGCACTCCCTTATCTATTTATTGAGAAGTTCCAAGAAAGTGGGCACTGCAAAGAGAGAAGATTAGGCAAAGTAACTGTTTTGGTAAATTAATATGAATAATCGTTATCGGGATACGTAAGCTCTATCACGTGCATTTGTTATTTCCTTATGTAAATCTATAATCGTTGAACAACAATCGTTTGTATTGACGATTATTAATTATTTATTTCTGAATTCCGCGCATTGAACGCCATCATATACACGATTTAGTCATCATTTTTAAATAAATGATCAACAATGAAACAAAAAACAATTTATTGAACCCCGCAGAAAAAAGATAACGGTAAAATCAAACGACGAAGCAGAACGCAGAAGAATGAAGCTTGCAAAAAGCAATCAGCCAAAGGAAGGCACACCGGGCTGTCAAGTGCGCCCATTAATAAAACAATTTTCGCGATTCAATGTCGCTCTCTCGTTACCCCGGCGATAATCTTCGCTCGAGCGCAAAATAACAATCCACTCGACGACGGCTCGCGCGCGGCTCTCCTTTTATTATATCTCGCGTCAATAAAAATAACCCGACGCACCGCGAGAATATAAAGCCCGGCCGATACCAGAGGCCTGACCTACAGAACGGGAGAAAAAAAAAGAAAGCGATGACAAGTCTCAGCGGAGATAAAAAGCCAGTTGTCCGCGCAGCAAGCCGCATCGATGCACGCGGATTCACGCATTTCTCTCGAGTCGTTGACCCGCGACTCGCCTCTCTCTCTCTCTCAACCTTTTTCACCCCTCCCCGCACCTCGTATAAAGCAGCTTCCTTATCACTCGCGCGAATTTTCATTTTGCCAGGCGTCCATACGCGAAGAGGCGCGAGATTCGCCAAGGAAAAGCTAGGCTTGAGAGCCGCTGGCCGGATGAAAGTCGCGCCTAATTTGGCGGCGCTCGCTTGCGATTCACGTGAGAAGCGCAGCGGCTCTCAAACTCTTTCGTATATACGTATACGCGAGCTCGTTGCAGCTCGACGCAATGTGATTTGAGAGGGAGAGAGAACCGAGCGTACATTGCGAGCGGCGCGCTCGCGTATTGTTAAATCGCCGACCTCGCTCTCTCGTGCTCTTGCGACTTTCACTTTTATCGGAGTGCTTCCGCGCCCGCTCGTGTTGTACACGCTGCTTTTTCTTTTTTTTTCGCCACTCCGCGAGTGGTTTGACTGAGCGGTTGGGCTATAGGCTCGCGAGATGAGGTAGAGACGTGAAGAGAAGGTTGCTTGGGTTTGGTGGTGATGGTTGTAGATTTATTTTGAAGAAGCTTGGTTATTCGATTTGTCGAAGGTAAATTTATGCGTCAGTAATCGTTTGATTACGAGAGCGTTCGTACAGCATCACCAGGCGCGCCTAACTTAATTAGAACTTTTTTGTAATCACTCTGCGATCAGTTTGCGTAAGCGCGTATACACACACGTAGCCGAAAAAAATCCTGGCTGAGCGCGAGCGCGAAAAAAGCAGAAAAAAGAAGCGGGACTTGCGCAAAGCCATTAACGAGTCATGTGCGAACGTCCCGATGACCTCTTTGCCAGGAGTACATGTACGAAAAAGCGCTCGCTCTTACGTTGCGCGTGTTGCAAAAGATTCGCGCGCGATAAGGCTTTTTCGGCCGGTCTAAGCGACAATTCCTAGAGAAAAGGATATATAAGCGCCTGGACGTCGCAGCTGATGTATCGAGCCTGTGTGACGCTTTTGTGTAGTTCCTGCTGACGGAATGCAAATATGCAAGGGTCGTGAGATATCGCGCGCTCGCGACCTTCGTGTGCTCGCTTGGCGATCGTTAATATGCAGGTGTTGTCGGACAAGGTGTATTTTCAACTCGTTTTGCAAGGTGTAAAATAAAAGCTTTTTTAGGGGAATTATCTGTGTTTGGAAGTTTTTAAAAGTGGTTAATTGTAACAAGAAATTGATGTTGAGCAATCGGAAATAAAGAGTAATTATTTCCGTTGTAAAAGACAACCAATATTTCCGAACGTTGGAGTATCTTACAAACAAATCAAGTCGGTAAGCTAATCGTACGATAATAGACAAGCCCATTAATAACCCAATGATACCAAATCCAAAAACGTTAAAGATCGTAGGTATGATAAATGAGTGGGCAGCCATATTTCATCGTAAATTATCGTTACTCTCTTCGGATTCTTGGCCGTAATTTATTGTAATAAATGTAGTCATCGGAACATGAAATATATATTTCTATCGTTACGAATCGCGCTAGACGCTTGGGCAATAAATTTGATTTCATGTAAGCCAACAATAAACTGCGGTTAATCCATTACTGCTCAATATACGTCTTTCCAGCTCGCTCTCGGCTTGCATAACTGAATCACGAGTCAAGAGCGAGCCAGTGGATCGGCGAAAAAAAGAGAAAAACAGAACTGCGTGACGGGATCAGTGTGCTTTTTACGTCAAAGCGTTTTTTTTGTGTAATCTACATTCTGCTAAACTAGTTCGAGCGCGCGTTCAGGTTTGACAAATTATTTAACGATGACATTTTTGCAGATGTTTGAGACATTTAATTTTGATAAATTTTGTTTAACAAGAATACGAAAAAAATGAAGTTATTTTAGCAGAACGAGCATTAGGGCAGCTTACTTCCTATCACTAAAGTCGAAGCCTTATCTTAACTTTAATCTCTGTCTAAATGCGGGCGCTTATACATGTCGATCACATGAAAAAAGAGGGATCCCCTTCTGGACTGGGAAAAATTTTGCTCTACGTAAGTACGTCATAACTTTATCGATTTCTCACTTCGGATAATACGGTTGTAGGTGTTTTATAAAAAAGAACTTGGTTTATTTTTACACATGCAATATTTTATACAAAAATTATGTGAAAAAAACGATAATTTGTCGAAACATAAACCAACATGTAATTTTTTATCCACCTAACTGAAGTTCTAAGATGAATGGAGGAAAGTGTCACATCGATAAAAATGTTTACCATCGTATCCCATTAATCATCGAGCAAAGCACGTATCAGCATAATCGCTTAAACCAATCGCGCATAATCAATCCAGCAACATCTGCAACTCCCCCTCCAATCACCTTAAAAACCATTAAAAAGAAAAGGCAGCTCCTCTGCTTGACTTACCGCGCGGCTCAGCCGAATTGTGATGATTGACATGCGGCGCTACTTTGTGGGAATGATCGGCAACGAGCAGGACGTTGTTGGGCAGGCCCGCGGCCGCGGCAGCAGCCGCCGCGGCCTTGGCCCTCTTCTTCTCGAGCTCAAGCTGCTCGACGTAGCGAGCGGCCTCGAGCAGCGTCTCCAGGCTCATCCTGAGCGGCTGCCGGCGCGGCGCCGCCGCGGCGCTGGCTGGCCGAAGCCGCCGCCGCCTCGGCTCTCGTCTCCGCGTGAGGACTCACGACGACGACGGCTATGGACACCACGGCTGCCGGACTGCCAGCCGCGCGCGCGCGCGCTCAGCGCAGGGCCTCAGCCGCTGCTGCAGCCTCTCCCTGATGCGCCTCTGCCTGGACGCGGCCGTCGCCGTTATCGGGCCGGCCCAGCAGCAGCTGCGCTCCTCCTCCTCCTCCTTCTAGGGGCGCCCAGCGGCAGCTTCGGTGGTGGTGGCTGCGACCGGCGTCGACGACCTCCTCCGCCTCCGCCACCGCCGCCTACCGCCCAGTCTGCCTTCCACGGATATCTGCAATCAGACAGGTGGATAATGATTAGGTTAGTTTTTTTATTTTTATTGAGAAATATTCGGGTCGACATGTTTTCTGCAGCCTGTGCGTGTGTCTTATTATGCATGGTTTTTTGTTTCTTTTTGTTTTTAAGGGTATCGTCTGCCTTAAACCAGTTAGCGCGGATTTCAGAATGTGAACAATAAATTTGCACAGCGACAGTAAAAAACGGCTCTTTACATTTTCGCTTGAAATGAAATGATAAATGTTTGATCTCTATATGTGGCATCATATCCGCTATGCGAAAAATCAGCAAAACGCAGAGATAGAGCTGCATTTAAATTTCAAATTTTTCGTTTTTATATCCAGCATTGTGGAAAACTAACTTTACGTTGAACTTTTATCGCCATATCAATCTACATCCGTTTAAATTACGAATTTCAGATTAATTTTTAAACTGCAAAGTACGTGTTAAAAGTTTTCAAATGAAATTCAGCAGCTGGTTTTTTATGTAGCCAAATCAAAATGTTTATCAAAAAGTCACAATTTTGAAAAAAAACAAAAAAAACATTTCTGCCTTACATTATCGCCATCAAAACTTACAAGATTTTCACATTCACAAATCATTTGCAAAACATCGCCATTGTAATCGAAAATGCCGATACTCATAATCATAATCACAGTAAATCGAGTGCTCCACAATTACAGCAGTATCAGTTCAAATACCCAATGTATTGCTCTCAATAGGTTTCAATTACAAACATCAAAAACACCGCCCAATCAAACAGCAATCTCTTGCATAATTACAACGCGCATTCCATCGATAGCCCCAGAATTCACGCTAAAACGGCCAATGCTTCCAGCCACACACATCATGCAAAATGCGTTCTCGTATAAATTTCAAAGCGCTCGGCTCCCAGGACTAGGAGAGAAAAGCTCGCTCCACATCTACGAGGGCATTTGAAATTCACGATACCGCGCCGCTCATTATGGATACGTAGCGCGGGGTAATAAAAGATACAGACGTCGCGCACGAGAGAGATGGAGCAGGACAAAGGCGACAGGCAGATGTAAAAAGAAAAAAAAAGCGTCCGCTGCTGTAGAGCTCTCGCTTCTGCGGATCGTTTTATTTCTCTGGTGGGTACAGTTGGGAGAGTAATTTTTATTGAATGCTAAATTAGACAAGGTCAGGGTTGCTTTGAAATTACAATCCTCGAAATGTCTAATGCTTGAGTATATAAAAAAAGTGCGTGACAGTGTACTGAAACGATTATTGAATGAGGCGTAAAGGGGATTTTTCTTCAAGTGATTTCTAAACGCTCTATAAGTAATTCTGCATTTTATTTATAGAAAAAGTTTTTCAATTTGTTACTCTACGTAGTCGGAACTTTCACTGCGGAGAAGCCTTTTTAACTATTGTTTTGAAAAATTTTTTCGATAGTTATCATGTCAAACTTTCAACTTGAAATTTCCAAGAAAGTACATTATTAATTCAAATTTGCACGCGCTACTGAATACATACTTCTCCACCAAAATAAATTGTTCTCATAACATCCCCATAACGCATTCGTTCCTTTCCCTTTCGTCTCCCCTCGCAGGCGTGCTGACCGATCGAAAGAAGGAGAGACAAGACAGACGAGAAAAATAAAAAAGGTCGATGAAAGTACGGAGCGCGAGGTCTCAACTCGATTTTCATATAAAAGCGGCTTTCTGTGCGCGAGTACGAGGCAACGCGTCTGTATCTCATTAAAGGCCAATTGGCGAATTTATCTATCGGTACGATCGTTCCTTTTCTCGAACGCGCTTCCGATTAATCCGAGGGAGCAGCTTTATATATGCGCGCGGCTGCGACACCTTCGCTCTCTCTCGCGGCCTTGGCTGATTCAAAGGAGATATACGAAGGCCTTTAATTCGCGCCGCCCGCTGCCTTAGGCCTGCGCGATGTGTATATGCGGGAAAAAACTGCTCTACAGCGATGGTTTTGAAATTGACAAAAATTTTTTGTTGCTGCTTTGTTGTTTTCTTGTCTTTCTTTTGGGTGTTAATTTGTAATGATTGCTTTATCTGCGTAAGGTTACAGCATACGGAGATAAAAAAAAGAGAGAAAAATTGTATAAAAATTAAAAAAAATATATTTACGATTTTAATAACTTTATACGAATATGTTGAAATGTTCTATTTATACTTGAATTAACACTGTTTTTATTTTTAATACAATCTCGGTTCGTTCATAATAATTACATTAATAAATAAAAAAGAAGCCGATAACACGTTACTTAAAATCAGTATTAACTTCTTGATATACAAAGTAAACAACTTTTAAAGAAGGATACATGAAATATACTCATTTAATGACTGAAATACTTATTTTTTCCATTTAATGAGACTCAAAAACAAGTTTATGTGTAATTTTGGGATAGCCTTGAATTCTCCAAGTCATGTCAAGCCTCTTTTACGAAGTAGTATAGTACTTTCACTTTATATCGTAAGAATTGAACAATAAATTCAAAATATGTAACAGAATATCAAACCTTGACGATTTAGAATTTCTAATTTAAGGCATAGTTATATAAATTTACAACAAGATTTAAAAACTAATTACTGTTTCAATTTAGAAATTTTCATTCAGTTTAAACTTCCAGTTCTAGATAAGAGGTAAGTTCAAAACTACGCTGGTAGGAAATGATTCAAGTTGTAACCAGATCCAAAAGTCTAGCGCATTATGCGAATAAGATAGGAAACTAGACAGAACCAGATTATTATTTACCAGAACATGTCCCAAGTAATGTTTCAATAAACGACAAAAACATTAAATTCTAATTATTTCTTTCGTAATAAACCCACATAAAAAACTCCTTCCTACCCACCAGCTTAATAAAATAAAAACACCCATCCAACCCGCTATTCACCACTAACCAAAATCCACCCCCTCCCCACCTCATCCCAAAAAAAGCCCAGCGGAAAAGCTACCCAATGGCCGCCGAAGCTACACGCTTCCCCGAATAATCAATGAAAAGTTCGGATGCGAAACAGCAGCGCGCAGCAGCAGCGAGGGGAATCGCGTGTGTATATACGTGTGTATCGGTGTGTGTGTGCGCGCGCGCGCCGGCCGGAGCGGGAATAGCGCACAAGGGCACTGCACGCTGCTGGTCGTGGGGGCGTGGAGAGGGGGGGAACGAGTTCCACGTGGAAACGAGAGAAGACTGCAGGCGCGCGCGTGCTCGTATAGCGCGGAGGGATATGCACCGGGCAGTCCCCACTCTACGCGCCGGGGCTGAAGTGCCTCTGGAGAGAGGAGAGGGAGCAAGAGAGACGGTGAAATATATATATATATATACGTATGTATAGGGCTCGTAGTGCGGAGATGTGTACGCGTTTAGGTATATACGCTGGAAGAGGTGTCTGTTGTGGAGGAGATGATGCATTTGGGATTTTTGGATTGTTTTTAGGCTGAGTGGGTTGGGGATAATGATGGGGTTCCTTCCTTTCGGCGGTTTATCCAAGTGGTTAATGCTGGGAGGCGGTGGCTATGTTAGCAGTTTTGAATTTTACTGCGTACGGTCGAGTTCGCTTAATAAATTTCTAGTGCAGGGGTTATGATTGACGTTTGCGTCAGAGTGTGTAATTTATTATTAATTCCGTTTGGTGCTTTTTAAAGGCCGACTGTTTGATTCTCCGAGGGATTAAAATCAAGCGTCAATCCAGCTATTAACATAGTTAATATTTACTTTATCATTTTTCATTTATTTTAGCGTTTTTATTAAGCCGACAAGAAATAATGTTATCAAATTGATTTTCCCAATAAATCAAAATCGAAAGGCTTCTCTTTAAAGAATTAAAACGCTTCGATTTATTCACGTAAACAAACCGCACAATCAAAATAACGTTCCGTGTATGCATAAAGAATTCGATAATTGCATTCGCTTGATGCTTGGAAAAAAAAAGGGTGAGTAAACATTCAATACAAAGTTTGCACTCGTCCCATTTGATACACAGTTTTTTTCATTCCACATCTCGCCAGAGAGAGAGAGTGGCGAAAGAGAAAAAGATAGGGAAAAAATCGGCGAAGAAAAAAGAGCGAGCACGTGAACGCCAAAGAAGAGCGGAGAAGAAAAAACAGAGAGAGGATGAAGAGGGATTGATTGATTTATGCGCTTATTTTGCCGGGGCTTATAAAAAGCGTGCGTCAGTATTGAGTAATCTGCGAGGGATTCATTAGCGTTACACTTGGCGGCTAATTATTACCGAGCTGAATAAAGTAAAAAGAAAGGCTAAAAGGTTTCTTAACGCGCGTTAAGGGGATCTAATTCTCGATTTTTTTTTGAGCATGCTATTTTTTGACTGTTAAAATAAGTACGTTGTCGATATTCCGATATATCTAAGTGTGGCATTTTGATGAAATTTTTTAAACGTTAACAAAGTTTTTAGATATATGAGACAATTGAATAATTTCGATCAAATGCCAATCTTAGACGCATCGGTATATTGACTTGAAATTTCGCATAGAGATAGAGGCTAACATTTCGTAAGGTAACAATAGATTTGCATACACAGCATTATATTTTTTTCAATAATCTAAAAATGGCTTGGTCGGTAAAAATTGAGTATGAAACCTTAAACGAACGTTAGCAAGGACTATTTTCAATCACTTTTTCATCCTCCTTGATATGAATATTCATCACCCAAATTGTATACCTCTCAATCACTCAACAACAAATTTCCACCCACACCACAACCAAATTTCCTTATCCATACCTACAATCCAAACAAAGAACACCTCGCACTCAAACCCATCCATCCCACTATCCTAAATCCCAAGGAGAAATCGCGCCCCATTCGCTTTTCCCTCGCGACTTTCTTCAAGCACAACATCGATAAAAAAAAAAGAAAAAAAAGCGCGACGCCGCGCTTATATACACATACCCACATAGTCAAAGCGAGAAGGCAGGTCGACGAGCGGATGCAAGGATGCTCTCCTCGCGGGCTGTGGCCGCGGCTAGTAACGCGTGGGTGGGGATGGAAACTACGCGCCGCCAGAGAGCTATATCTCGTGCATCATGCGCGCGCGATTTTCTAGGCGGGGTGGGGACACTAGAGAGGCGAACATATATATATAAGAGTGAGTGTGTGCGCGCGCGCAAGCGAGCGGCTGCATGCACGTGAAGCCTACATGGCTGTTGCACGCGACGAAGGGGCACGGAGCAATAGCCGTGTAGCCTCGAATTTCTCGAGAATGAATTTTTGATGATGATGATAGAGCGGCTTCTGCGCGTTCAGCGTAATTGCTTTTTGTTAGTTTGATGCGCCTATTGGAGTGGGGGAGGAGCCGGGTTTATCATCTCGGAAAGTTCGGCTTTGTGAATCGTCGATGTGGATCTTGATAAAGCATCCTTGATTTGAGATTTACGAGTTTTTTTTCGAGTGCGATGGAATTTAATTTTAGCCATTGTTACTTCGGGGGCTATTGTTCTTGGGAGAGGTGTGCTCGACTTTTAATTGTCGCAGGTGGATGATAATAATAATGTTACAACTTATGCGTCCACATCTGCTTGTATAAACATATCCGGTGGCTCATCCGGAATACCTGTGGGAATCCTTTCAAGTCCGGACGAAATGCGGACGTCAGGGATTTCATATGTGTATACACTGTCAAATCTCGTCTCCATATGGCCCTTGTGAGCCGGTGCAAGCCAGGCCGAAATTTTCAGAGAATAAAATTTTGCCTTACGTGTGTCGGACTAAAGTTCAGATAATTTTATTCAAGCGAATTAAAAAAAAACCTTACTTTTTACAGCCTATAGTTTAAATTACGTTAAAGTAAACAAGCTTCACATGCCCGAGTCCGGATTACATTGATTAACAAACCCAAGTGAATTATACAGCGCGTCGACAGGTGCTCATTGATTTGAAAAAAATAAAACAAGTATTTATAATTTCAAAGCAAACATGCCATTTCGAAACTCGCTGAAGCTTGTCTCGCCTCTGCTCGCTATTGTGAAACTCACTGCGCGTATACTCTTCCCAACGTACGCAAATATCTTACGCATCTGATACACCGGACATCAAGAGGATGAATGAAGGGCGCGCCAAGTGCAAACATACCAGGGGGGAATACCCGAAAAACCACAAGTATCCGGCCAGCCGCCGAAAAAAAACGAAAAAGGACAATCCTCATCTCCGCGTGAAACAAAACCAACACTACAAAAACTAGAGCACCCCACACTTCCAGCCGTATCATCATCCCATAAATTAAGCAGCTCGCACTCTATATATAAAAAAAAAGCATCTCGAAGAATGCATACGCATCCTCGGCGAGAAAAGCACGGGCGGCTCTGCCGCTTAGATAGAGACAAAGAAAGGAAGCGAGATAACGGGGCCGCCAGCGACGCCGCGCGCGAGATCTGCGTTTCGCCAGGACCGCGTGTTGTGCGCGCGCCGAGCCTGACGTCAGGCTCGCGCCGGCGTGAAGCCACCCGTTCGGCCCCGCGTGTTGCGCTGCATATACACGCGCGTATACTAGAGAGCTGGCTGTCCCAGGTATAGAGCGCGTGCCTCCTTCCCGTCGGCGTCCTCTTTTTTTTCTTTTTTAGAGTGGTGATGGGTGGAGAGAGGTGGAGTGGAAGGGGGTGGGGGTTGGGGCGAATTGTGGTTTTTGGGAATGGGGTAACGGTTTTCTTTTTAATGTTGGTTTTGTTGATTTATTTTTTATTACTGAGGGAATGCATTTTTTTTTATTTTTCTTTTTGTGACTAGAAAACAGGACTTTATTACGGTGGTAAACATAAAAAGATATTTTTAGTCATAACACCAGATGATAGTATTCAGGGCGTAGTAGTAGCGTCTGCTGTGTGCGTGAGTGTGTCGTGCGATGTGTATGAGGGGGGATTACTGAAAGTCGGTGCTGAGGGTGCGTCTGTTTTTGCGAGAATGAATTGACACGTGC
>JAPYZA010004431.1:0-13517 GCA_030522685.1 Eupelmus azureus | reverse complement strand
TTTTTTAAATTTAAATTATTGAAGACTTGTAATACTTTCTCTTTTATGAACTGTGTATAAATGCAATGGAAATATAAATCACAATAAAATTAATATTATGTAAACTTTAAATTAATAAAAACAATTAATTTTATTATTAGTAAATAAAAGAATAACTTTACTATTCATTACGAATGATCAATAATTTTTTATATAGGTTTAAACGTTTGAATACCTTAGTGAGTAAAATGTTTTTTATAAATTTTGCATGAGAATTTTTGTATTAACTTTTTTTTAACTCCTGCCTCTAGTAGAATGAAATTTAATTAAAACTATTATGTTATATATTACTTCGTTGATTTATATATTTACTTCTGGATATACCCGCACATCTCAATGGTTATCAATTTTAACAAAGCGAAATCGACAATCTGTCAAAAACGTAGAAAGTCGCTATTGACGCCATATCAGTTATTCATATGCGTAAGATAAAATTTTTTAAACCCCATTGTATGTACCGAAAAAAAACATAATTGTCAAAAACATTTATAGATAATAATACAATACACCTTTTGAAAGATGTTATATTACCTGCGTGCGCTAAATTTTCACATATTCAACTCGGAAAAGTGCTGATAGTAAACTTTTTTTAAGAACTCACTACACACACGGTTAGTGTAGTTTTTTTTTGTAAAATACAATATGCAGAGTAACAACCCTGTAACAACAGAATTACATTGACAATAGAATTACATACAACCCATACGGTTTTTACTCGTTCAAATGCAAATACAAATCTCGTATTTAAATTCATACCGATTTTTAACCGTGTACATAAACCAATAGAGCAACAGCCAAGAAAAAGAGGCACTGCAAGAAAGAATACTAAAAGTGGATTTGCTCAATTAATTTAGCAAGAGCTTTTTATGCGCCGGTTCAGCGCGTCAGCTTAAAATTGATGCAGCAAACGTCTTTTCGCGGCGGGAGCTGCGGCCGTAGTTATATTCGTCTTGCGCTCTCAGACTTTTAGCTCAATTAGATGTGTCTGGAAAAGGCGCGTGCTTTGAAGTTTTCCCTTACGCTCGGCGCGCCCGGCCCGCAGATGAAAGAGGCTCGCTGCAGAGATTCAAATGCGTTAAAAGCGCTCGGAGACTACTTTTCCATGGCTTTTTCATTCGGCATTATTCTACTAAAGATCGAAATTAATTAATTATGCCTGCATACACTGCTCGGGAAAAGTATCGTTTAGGACGTTTTGAAATCCTGTGATGGCTTACTGGACAGGTTTGATGTTTCGGTCGATCCTCTTGGAAGATTTCAAAAACGTTTTAAACAATATTTTGTCCGAGTATACATAAGGAACTACTTACGCGAGCATCATAGATCATTAATCAATCTCTCATCCTAATCAGCATATTCATAATTGAACTCTTTGATTACAAGCGTTTTGCAATAAGTGCATCTCACGACTGCACAGTTTATCGCCGAGCGTTACAGAATCGCCGGCCATTTTCCGTGAAATATTTCGAGAATTATTAATGCAATCACGTGAAATCGCATTGTAGGTAAAAAAAAGAGTGCCGACGTCTGTTGCGGCAACGCCACAAAGCTAATGCTCATTATATCGTCCCGAACTTTCTCCAATTTCAATTAATTTTTACAAGCGAATCGATCGACTAGGCATGCACTTGGCTCCTTTCGAAAATAGATTTCCAGAAAAAAGCGCAGCCTCGAGTTGCGCGATGATGTAGGTAGGTTTTGTAACGCTCCTCGCTAATAACAGGATCATCATTTTTCCGGCAAATTAAAATATACACCTGCGCCGCGTTTTTCCACTATTTACCTTAACGAATGACGCTAACCGCTTATATTTAGTATCGTGTAACCACGTGACCCGACACACAGCGAGCCTGATCTCACTCGTCCTATCGATGCGTAATTTCAAAGGCTAGATATGAAAGGACGTATCGTAGAAAAAAAAGGTAAGGTCAACGAGTCAACGAGAGCCGGAGAAATGCTCGGCCGGTTATAAAAATGAAGATGAGCTCGCAATAATAGAAATGACGCGCTGAGTCCCCGTTGCGCGGGCAAAAAGCATCGCGCCGGTGTATAAGCATATAATAGGACTTTTATCGTGCAAACAAATAAGCACTGCGCGTGACTGAGCTGCGAGGAATGCGCGCCTCGGAAGGAGGCTTCGATATTAATTTATTATTGACAGGCTATTGTATTCCAGCTGCGCGCATGCCGCGCACAAGGAAGCGGTTCAATAGCTAATACGTTCTTACTTAAGGCTCTTTTCCTGGGAGTTTGGTCGGGTTGCCGAAATTTCGTATGCGGTGATTGCTTCTTCCTTGAGACTTAATTGCTTGGATGGATTGTTAATCGGTGGGGATAGGGATATCATGGTACTTTTTATTTTGTAAAGGATAATTATTCTTTCAATTGTTTAATTGTAATAGTACGTTTAGATGAGAGTTGACAATATAATGATGAAAAAGTGCTCCTAATATCAACCTTTCTAGTACCACAATTACCTTTCTATAATCGGCACATAAAAATCTATCAAATCCCACCCACTTACCATAAAATATTTCCCGCTAACACCTAGTATTAAAAAAAAAAGAAGATGACATTCTACCACTTACCCACCATTTAACACGCATAAATAGCCAACGCATAAGAAACGGTCAGTTCTACGCGACTCCCCGGTTATATATAGCGACACCCTAGCTCGCAAGATCGATGCAGTCTTCGCGTGCGTACAATCGCACACAGGTGCATAAATACATGGACGCACGTATGAAAGTTTTCGTTGAAACTTAACGGACTGATACTAATGTCGCGGCTGGAATTTCGCGCGCTGATTTTTGCGCGCCAGTCGAGTGCCTTTTTTTCATGCCGCGAACAAATTGTTTCAACTTTATAATGTTCAGGCTAAGCGGCTTTGTAATTAAGATGGCCTTTGTAATTAAGCGCACTGGCGGGCGCCGTTTGTTTGTAGGTATAAGTAATTTGACGGCGTTTCTTTTGTAAAAGTAGATGTAATTTACTTGGGATTTTGGGCTTTTAGTGCGTTAGCTTCTTTCTCTGTTAGGATCAGAGTTCTGCTCGAGAAATCACAATTGCTTGAATAGAAATTATATACTTTTTGTAGTATACAAGGTTAATCAAGAAATGTAAACGAAGGGCTATAATATTGAGTAAAATAGAAATTTTATTTCAAGTAGTCAATCTTAATTTATAACTAAAATATTTAATATTTCAATATTTATCTTTTTCACATTTTTGCGGTTGTAAAATAACAATTGAGTATATAATTACGACGCGTGAAACTTCGAACATTTTTAACAAAAATACCGATAATTACTCATACTTTTTTATTACAGTAATCAATCCCCATGCAGCTCCATTTACATTTTTACCACACATACTTCAACATCCAATGTCACCATCGCTTTAATCATTTCCTTAAAGCATAAAACTGACGTAACTCAGCAAGATTTATAGAAATATTTGGGCAAGCCTTGCATCCATCCCGATAAGGCATACATAAAAGCAACAACGACCGCCGGGCAAGAAAAGCGATCAGGCATTCCAGCGGCTCTTTACCAGCGAGGCGCAGGTACTATTTTTGCCGAAGGATACGCGCCAGTGTTCGCGCGCATAAACATAAACGTATCTCTCCTCCGGGCGCTGAATTAATAAAATCAAGCGCCCGGCGTATATATAGGCGCGCCAAGCGCGTAATGAGCGGGCTTCCTCGCGTTTGCACGAGGCTATATATCGATTGCTGCCTCGTTTACGTCGAGCGCATGCAAACAGACTATCGCGCTTGCTCGCGCGGATGTATACGTATACGTATACGTATTACATCCTCCGACTATCGATGTAAGCTTGCGACTAATAAAGCGAACTATAGGCGGATGGAGATGAGGAGCCGGCGTCGTTACGCTGGCCGAACGCGGCTGGAGTAGATTCCGCTTGGTTCACTTTTGCTTTTTTCCTTTTTTACGTTATTTTATAGGATATGCGACTGGTGTTGCGGGAATGGATAGCGATCGAATTTTTTATTGGCTCGGTTTGAGCTTTAATAGTTTATAGTTTTAGGTGTGTTTTGTTATTTTTTGTTCGAATTTTGTTTATCTTATAAGGTTTTTATTCTAATGCTCGTGGATCTTTAAGAGAATATTATTATTATTACTATTATTATTTATAAAATAAATATTTATACGGACATGTATTTACTTTCATGATTGTATGTATGTACGTATATGTAGATGCATGAAAATAAAATTTTATACATTGATATTTTCTGATAATTGTTTGATTTCTTAAAAATACTGTATTACATTTTAATTTCACAAAAAGTAACAAGTGAAAACTCACAATATAAATTTATTTTTTCATTTACGGAAAAAAGATTTATTAAAATACAGGGAACAGGTGTGGCTGCTGATAAGACAAGTAAAGGTCAATAATTCACATTACACTAACGAAATTTAACTGACCTACAATTTCTCCGAGTCCAACCTGCAAGCAGTCCCTACAGAATTCGTTACAAATTTCCCTCCTTGAACTATATATTACTGGAAGTGTCTCACATGCCTCCCACTCTATAATAGTGTTTTTTCATTAACTACGCAGAGAAAAATAGCTTTTTTGTATACAGAGTATTGAAATTTTGATAAAATATATCTCGGGTAATGGTTGAAACGAGTTGAGAACTATATATATAACAGCACTTCTAAAATAATCTTCCAGGCACGATCAAAATTTTTCTAAAGCTCGGAAATTGTATCTGTGGCTACGTACCCAACTTTTCTTTAACTTTTCTTTAATTTTTTCTTGATTTTATTTTAATTTTCTTTTTCTTTGAGGCCTTCTTTCAAATATATTCATTTAACTGCGTAAATTGGCCCCGAGAGTTATTTCGTACGGCCCAAAGTATGAACAAAATGTAACTGTTGAATACTAATCTAAAACTTCAACTTCAACTCTACAAAGGTGGGGTAAATAAATTTTGCTCGTTTATAAGTTATACCATAACTTTCACACATGGCAAAAATTAAAATAATGCACAAAAAAAGAGAAATAAATAACCGAATATTACGGAACAGAAGCGAGCTAACATTTAGCTATGAATGCATCTGCTTCGGCTTAAATGATAACATATATCTATATCTTATCAAGAGCCGGGGAAAACTCTTAGTTATCCGCTTTGTTCGAATCGACCCCTGTTTAAAGCAGCTCCAGGCTCCTTTATACTTTTCTCTTACTCTACAAACTAGTAAAACATACGAGTTATAACTTAGATAGTTGAATATAAAACCTTCTAATGCGCAAAATCAGAAAAACGGACTTATTTAATTATGTCGGGAAGCGAAAAGATATTACAAATAATTAACATTTGTCGATTTAATTTACTTTGAAATATTAAACGAATAGTATTTTAAAATAAAATAATAGTTTTTTTATAATTTTAAACAATAAAAGAAGTAGAAAATTAATCCTAATCAGTCCTCTCCTAATCCAATACCCGAACTTCTATTTATAAATAGAATTTAAAAAAAAAGATGAACTTAAGTAATTATCTTGGAAAACCAGACATTATTAAAAACAAATAAAATTTTAAATTAGACCAGGTATTAATAGAACAATTACAAGCATCAAACATTATTTGCATGCGGCATTTAGTGCAAGTCATAAACATGCATTGACATATTCATTAAGAATTCCCAGCCCTTAAAAATACCAGCGGCAGCTCAGAGACCCCTTAAAATTCGAGAAACTGCAAAGTGGAAATTCAAGCGAACGAATTCCAGGCCAATTACCGTACAAAATTGCACAAAGCTCGGGCTTAATGATAGTTAATTGCTTTTTAAAAATGTACATTTTCGTTGCATCGAATCCTACGCTTCCATCGAGCTTCAGTAATTGCTACTTATACCTCTATATTATCAAAGACCACGTGCAGCTACACGTAGCTCCACCAAGCCGGCAACAACAATGCATCAAGCTAATAATAAACCCAACATAAATTATTATTTTACCTCGAACGATGCACCATACATACTCCACAGATCGAAAACCAGTCCTCGATCAACGCGCACCTCACAGCGTAAACGCAAGCATACAGACAACAGACCGGCAGTAAAAGGACGCTCGCAAAGCGAACACACCCGTCGGCTGTGATTTCGGAATTTCGAGAATCCTAATTAAATCAGGCCGCGCGCGCGCGCGCGCATTAATCCCGTCGATGTTCGTTTAAGCCGTCAAGTTAATGAAACTTGCCGGATATACGCTAGCTGCGTCTCCCGGAATACAGCCGCGCAGCGCAATAAATTGATACCTACCTATGCCAGACAGGTTTGACAGTGTATAGTTTCGTTGCTCGAAATTTCAGACACATTCGAGTTTCGCAAAGAGAAGAGGGTGAGGAGGGGGGAGGATCATCAGGGAAGCGTTTGACAGAGAGCCGGATTAGACGTGGAGTTGGAGATAGTCGTGCGTAGATGTATGGATGGATTCTCGTCCGCTGGATTAAGCTTACCGGTCGCGAGGCCGTTAATAATTCGCTGGACGATCGTGTTTTTGGTAGTGTCGGTGCGGATGGTTTTTGGACGTTTGAAGAAAAGTTTAATTGAACGGACTCGAGCGTTGCTGGAGGGACACTTTTATGATACTTTTGCGGCTAAGGGCGTTTATGAATGCCGATCGTTTGGAATTCGTCCAAAATGGTTTAATGGTCCCCTTTTCGAATAGGATATTACTATTTGTGCAATTGCAATATTTCAACGTAAAATATTTTGGTAATTTTAACAATTGTACATATTGAATAATATTTCAAAATCAATGACTATAGCAATTATATAAGAAATAAAAAAATTATTGAAACTTTTCTCATGTTATCTTCGTCAATAATCGGCTTCACAACTTAAATTGAAGGCTCTGTATCTACTTTTGTCAAATTGATTATGTTCCAAAGTATTAAAACAAAATATTTTATTTTACTTTTATTCATACCTAGTTAAGAAAAAAATGATGAAAAACAGTAAGCTTCCAAGAATGACGAAATTGGAATATTCTATGGAATTACACACTTCATAATAAAAATTAATAATGGCAAAGACTTGGGTGCAATTATGTAGCACCGCACATTCTCAATGAGGCATACTTCAGGGAACTTGTTCATACTTATAACTGTGTCTAAAGAGTTTTCTCGCTATTAGTTAAAGAAAATTTACTTAAAGCAATGTGAAACACCATTGTTGCCAACAATTATTACAAAGATCCAGTTTTTTTAATTAAATTTTTTTTATTTAAAGAATACAATTAAATAATAAAAATTATACGGTCAATTTGCAGCTTTTTATTCAAACTAAAATTCACTAGATATATATTTTGTTAAAAATATAAAATGTAAATTTTTAATTTATATGAATATTCATATGTTTTTAAAATATTTTTAGTATTCTGAATCATTAATCGTCAGATTAAATACTTAAATCTATAGATTATTACCTTAATCTATAAAAACTTTAAATTTGGTTGGTATATTACGTTTTATAAAGTATATTTGGCAAGAATTTATAATCATTATTTAAATCATTTCTTGATTCTTGATTTTACAATAAAGTCAATAAATAATCTATAACTATATATATCGTGTTTGAGAGACATAAATATAGACTACTTATAAATAATTCAGTTCTCAATCTAAATTAGTTCTTCTAAGGAAAATAGAAGTCAATAAATTTTAGTTAAATAACAAAAATAACCATACTGGAAATGTGAATATTAGAATAACTGTAAATATTTTACGAAATTCAAACTAATAGTAAGTTGAACATCAATTTTTTGGCTATCACATAAGAATTTCTGGCAACAAAAATATTCTATGAAAAAACTGAAAATTTATGAGAATATAAGAAAATCTATAAAACACTATAAAAAATTATGAATCGCTCTGAAAATCCATGAAAAACTAAAAATAATATAAAAAACTGAAAATCTTACAAAATTAGGAGGTGTTTCGTAAAGATTCATAAAATTTTCAGTTTTTCGTAGTTGTTAAATTAATGATTCAAATAATACGAAATGTAATATAAATAAGAAATGTTAAAAATTAATGATTCTTTAGTAAAACTTACGTCAGACCAGTAAACCATCATTAAAAATAATTATAGCATTCTCGTTTTCAACGAAACAAAAGTATTATTATAATTTGAATCAAAAGCATACCATATTGTGATTTGGAAATTTCAAAAAACTTAAAAATTTCTCATATAAAACAATGTTTTATTAGTTACAACGAAATTTACGTGTATGTATATGCTTCTGACGATATAGAATATCATGTTATCATTATTTCTTCCAATGGATCAAATTTCTTGTGTGATATTCCACAGAGATGTCTTGACGATTAATTTATTAGTATTTTATTTTGCAATAACAAAATTGTTGTTTTACATTTTTTATTTAAACTTTAGGCACTAATTATCAATAAGTTTTCATAATAAACTTTCCTATCCGTGTAAAAAATATTACAAGTTTTTAAGAATTTACAAAATTCATATGCATGTGTGTGTAGGTATATGTGGGTATCTGCAAAAATAATTACATTACGAGTAAAAACAACAATAAATTCTATTCGTTTGTAAAATATCTTTCTGCTAACAAAAATTATTAAAAATTATTAAAAATTATGAATGATTATATTAAAGATTATTTGCTAATAAAAATAAATAAAAAATTATTAAAAATTATGAATAATTATGAAAAACTTTAAAACATTTTCTAAATTTTATAGTTCTTCATAGCTTTTAATGAGTATCCATATTTATTTTTATAAATTTTTCATAGAATATTTTTCTATCTATTTGAAATAAGATTTCGCTGGTTTAATACAAAAATTAATTTAACAGTAAATTTAATAACTTTTTAATTTTATCTCACAGAAAGAAGATCAAGTTTTCTGTCAGTAAAATGATAAAAAAGAAACATATCTTAAAATAAAAATTTCCCCAATCAATAACCGACATAGCTGCGGCATCTGTCGTTCTCCACTCGAAACACGCACGACTCAGCTTCTTTACCGACGGAATTAACCGAGCGCAATATCTAATCCTCGCGCCAAGATCATCCGGCTAGTGGGGAGGGAGCGATTAGCTTAGCCGGACATGACGGCCCCTCACACATATTCATACTCAGAAAAATTAACACACACAGACGGGCTCGAGAAAGCTGAGTTAACGGACCATCACTAAAGAGTGGGGGGAACATTCGAATACTCTCACAAATCCAACATATATATATCGCAAAATATAAGCGGCGAGTCACGTGAGCACCCCCCGATCGTCGATATAGGTACACGTGTCCAAAAAGCCAACCTCTCCTCTCATCAGCAGCTCTCCGGCTCTCCTCGACCTACCTATACACATGCACTTGGAGCTTACACGTTGCGGGTAAAAGTTGAGCCGGCGGTGCTACGGCGCTCACACAGACGCGCACCCATACTCACTGTAGAAACTCGCGTGCGCGCGCGCCAGGGGCATAACGGTAAGCCGAGCGCCAAGTGTAGTGTGAGTGTGTTGTATTTCTCGATCGGCGTCCTGCGCAGGATTGGAGAGCCAGCCACGTCGACACGCACACAGCCGCTCTCTCGCACGATGCTCCGCGGGCCGCTGCTCAGATAGACACCGGACAGTGCTGAGATTTACCAAATTCGTAAACAAACATGCGTAGGGACGACTGACTCTTTTTGCCTCGTTATATTTCCTGCATCGCCGATTCGGATTCTCGAGTCTTTCTTCAGATAGCCAGCTGTCCAGTCTCAGTTTCGTCCTCCCTGACACCGTAACGCTCGACTTGATTCATCATGGGTAGTAAGTAGCAGCTCCGTGCGTCTCTCGGACTTTTTCTCATAAATGTTGCAACTCATTCTGCTGCGCTAGCGCGACTCTTGGATTAACCGACGCTTTTTCTTCCTCTTTTCAGTCAAGTTTCTCGAGGTGATCAAGCCGTTCTGCAGCATCTTGCCGGAGATCGCCAAGCCCCAGCGCAAGGTAAGCATCTTTTATTTGACGCATCTGTCATTTGCAGCTGTGCTCCCTTTTCTGTTTATTCTGCCTCGCGCCTACCGTACATTTTTCTCTTATGATTCGGCTAATGTAGCGCCTTTAAGCGCGCCGTATGGTTAACACTTTGACAGACAAGTGGAGCACGCTTTTTCGCCATCTGGATGGCCAAACAGTTTGGAGCAGCGCGTTTTTCTGACATACATTTGAACTTTACACCTTTCCTTTTCTTGGCTTTCAGATCCAATTTAGGGAAAAAGTACTATGGACTGCAATCACTCTGTTTATCTTCTTAGTATGTTGCCAAGTAAGTACTCGGAGCACATTTATTATTTTGGTCCATCATGTTTGTTTCTACATTGTCTTTATTGTAATTTCTAGATTCCTCTTTTCGGAATTATGTCTTCGGACAGTGCAGATCCCTTTTACTGGATCCGTGTCATTTTGGCCTCCAACAGGGGAACTTTGATGGAACTTGGTATTTCACCAATTGTGACATCTGGCCTTATTATGCAACTACTGGCTGGAGTCAAGATCATCGAAGTTGGTGATACTGCAAAAGACAGGGCTCTCTTTAATGGTGCCCAAAAGTGTAAGTTAAATATTAATAATAAAAAAAGCTTAGCACTTATTTAGAAATATTTTTTGGTCTAATATTCCATTACTGTTTATAGTATTTGGAATGGTCATCACTGTTGGACAAGCCATTGTCTACGTAATGACTGGAATGTATGGAGATCCAGCTGAAATTGGTGCTGGAGTCTGTCTTTTGATCATCATCCAGTTGTTTGTTGCTGGATTAATTGTCTTATTGTTGGATGAGCTGCTCCAAAAAGGATATGGATTGGGAAGTGGTATTTCTCTATTCATTGCCACTAACATTTGCGAAACCATTGTTTGGAAAGCATTCTCTCCAGCAACTGTCAACACTGGACGTGGCACTGAATTTGAAGGTGCAGTCATTGCTCTCTTCCATCTTTTGGCAACAAGACAAGACAAAGTTCGAGCACTGCGTGAGGCTTTCTACAGGCAGAATCTTCCAAATTTGATGAATTTGTTGGCCACCATTTTAGTCTTTGCTATAGTTATCTATTTCCAGGTAAATACAAATAGAAATATTTTATTTCTAAGTGTACCATCTTCCTACTCTTACCCATTCTATTGCTTATTATAAATGGAATAGGGCGCTTGAAGGAAGAATATCAAATGCAAATTATGTATTTTAAAATGTTGTGTTTGTATACATACATTTTATAATACACATTTGCAACACTTATTTTTACATTTACAAGTTTTCGAAAATACATACAATTTTTTTAACACTTTCTTTAATTGTATATTAGGGCTTCCGAGTAGATCTTCCAATCAAATCTGCAAGATATCGTGGACAGCAAAGCAGTTATCCAATTAAATTATTCTATACAAGCAACATTCCTATTATTCTACAATCTGCACTGGTTTCCAACTTATACGTAATCTCTCAAATGTTGGCTGTGAAATTCCATGGCAACATAATTGTTAATTTGCTTGGAGTATGGTCTGATGTTGGAGGTGGTGGTCCTGCTCGGTCTTATCCAGTGGGTGGTCTATGTTATTATCTATCTCCACCAGAATCTGTTGGGCACATTGTGCAAGATCCTGTTCACGCTTTCCTTTATATACTATTTATGTTGGGATCTTGTGCATTCTTCTCAAAGAGCTGGATTGAGATCTCTGGTAGCTCTGCTAAAGATGTAAGTATAGTATTTTTTGAAAAGTTTATATATGAATCAGAAATATAAGTTTTTAATTATTCTGTATTCTGTTTTTAATACAATCATAGGTTGCAAAGCAGTTGAAAGATTCTCAAATGGTGATGCAGGGTCATCGTGATAATTCTTTAATTCATGAACTCAACCGTTATATTCCAACTGCTGCAGCCTTTGGTGGTCTTTGCATTGGCGCTCTTTCGGTATTAGCAGATTTCTTAGGTGCAATTGGCTCTGGAACTGGTATTCTGCTTGCCGTCACCATTATTTACCAATACTTTGAGATTTTCGTTAAAGAACAAAGTGAAATGGGTGGTATGAGCACACTGCTCTTCTAATAAGTGAAGTTTGAATATGACGAACTGAAAACTATACGCGAGTATGGGTTTTATGTACTCGTGTTACGACTGTAATATTGAATTTAATTTTCGCGAAGTTTTATCATTGTTACTTTATTTAAAATTCATTTCGACGTAGAAGTTTTTGTACAATGATGATCTCGCTGAAAACAGTGGCTAATGCATGTGTAGTGCGTTATTTAAAGTCACTAAAAAACTAATGACATGTGTACATAGTTTATTTAGAAATATGAAAAAATAATGTATTTAGTGTACTTTAATCATGTAAGGAATTATTCATGTGTTTAAAAGATTCATTTGGCTTTGTTAATCATGCGCGATGTGCTTCTAATGGTTTAATAATAAGAATTTTTAAATTTTGTAATTCATACATTTTGTAAAGTAACAAGAATTTTTGGAAAAAAATTTCACTGTACATTTTTTCCTTGAAATCCTCTTGAACATTTTGTTCTTCAATCTTTCCGTTTATTTAATATTTTTAATTTTTCATAAACTGTAAAAGTATGATTAGTTCTTGATTTGTTAGATAAAGATTCATTCAGTGGAATAACTGCAAATGTTTTTTATGTATTTTTTTCGTAACTTTATTGAAGAATGTGGATTTTGTACATACACCTGTAACAGTTTTTCTTACGAGTTCAAAGATATTTTTTGAAGATTTGAAGAAATTCCTTATTACAAAGATTATTTTTTTTACCAATATTAAAATCTTTTGGTAGGTATGTACTTTTATATTTTTTTTGTAATGTATGTATTTATGTATGTACTTACCTTTTTAATAAAACAAATAAAAAATGTATAACTTTTTGTCAACTACAATTATTTTAATTCTTTTCCTTCAAATTATTATTGTTACCGAGTTTACAAATCTAGAATATTTAACAAATAAATAACTTATACTTTAAATTAACAAATCGAATGCTTTATTTATTATTATTATTGTATTTAAAATAAATATTTTAATTGTAAATTAAATCAAAAATATTTTTATTCAAGAGGTTCTTTTTTCATTAAAGAGGTTTATTACAATAATGTTTTTTTTCGCAACTCAAAATATTTCATTTCAAAATAAAATAAGAGATAATAAATTGTCGGTAAATGATAATGCGTGATGTGTATACAATTTTGATATATTTAAACCTACAATCTCAGGATACATATAATTAGTAAAAATGTACATTTTTTCAAATAAAATTATCTTTTTTATTTTATTTTGTGTTTCCAATTACGCAATGAAATTAGCAGTACAAAAAAAAATGAAAAAACTTTATTCTACCCCTAGTAGAAAAATTATCTAGCTTTATCGAGCCCCCGATTATTTAACATAGAAAACTAGACAGATCTAGACAGTA
>JAPYZA010004430.1:0-17823 GCA_030522685.1 Eupelmus azureus | reverse complement strand
AGAGAGTTAGGTGGGAGGTTGGTTTGTTGAGGGAGAGGATCTTTTTGGAGATGTGGGATTGTTTATGATGATTCAGTTTTTAATATTGTTTATAATAAATTGATTTATTTGTTTTTTCTTTCTTTGTATAACAAGACGGATAAAAAATTCTAAATAGACACACGTAGTTTACAGAAACTAGTATAGATTTTCTGTTTCAATCGCGTTGGTAAAACGACGGAAGTGTGCTTTCTACAATTCAATTTACAATTGTTTGAAATAATTATTTGAGTAAGAGATTAAATTTTGATTAAATTAATTACTTTGATCAAAATTAAGATTTCACAATTTTCCGTCATCAATTTTGTCGTAGCAAAGAAAATAAATTTAATCTTTCGACATTGCAGTATGCACTCAAAAAGAAAGAAAATAACTCATAAAATCGCTAATATTTTTTACAAACAACCTGTAACTCATTTAAACAATCCACTATCAACCCAAACCGCAAACCCACCCACAATCTTTCAACCAACCCATCCCCAAAAAACCGCTTCCCACCCAACCCTACCCCCAACTCACCCCAGCCACATCATTCAATTAAACCCCGCTCCCCAATAACCCCCCCCCCCCCCAACACTAAACAGCAACTCCAGCAAACGCAATTCCCGCGCTCCCGCAGACTCAGCGTAATTTCGCGATATGAGCAGACAGCATCGCGAAAGCGCAGCAACGCGAGAGCCGCGGCTGCATCAGACGAATCCGATCCACGCTTCGCTAATTACTCTCGCGCTCTGCGCGCGCGCGCGACGTCCGATTTGCTCGCGCAGTTTCGGACTTCAAAGCGCTGCCGACGAATCGGAGATCGCGCGGAAATTACAGGAGCGGCGCCGCGCGGCGATCGTAGCCGCTATGCAAGGGCCATTTGCATGGCTAATGGGAGGAGGGCCGGCTTAATGAGTCGGGGGGGTTATCTGACGGGGGTTATGCGCCTGGGGATGCGCTGCATGTCGCGTTAAGTAGAGAGGATGGTTTTTTTAAGGTTGGAGGTGGAGGATGTTTTTAAGGGGGTCGGGTGGAGAGGTTTTAACGCGCGCGGGTGCATGGAGGATGAGGATTAAGGGGGAGATAAAGAGCGTTTTGTTGGGGGGTTGCAGAGGATTTTAGGGAGTGTGTAAATTTGGGTTTTTCAGGGCGCTTTGGGTGATTTTGTTGGGATGTGAATGTTTTTCTCTTGTGGTTGGTTGGTATCTGCAGTGCTGTGGAATTTTTATTAGTTTATTAAGATGGAATTGGTGGTAATAAATTCCGAACGGATAATCTAAAATTTTGTGAAGGTTGTTGTTATTGTCGCAGATTTTAATCTTGCTTTAATATTTATTTATTATATTTATGTAATGTATGAAAGCATGTTAGTTAAAATCAACAGAGTTTATTATAAATCTCGCTACCTTGAGGTAACATGAAACCCTCTTTGGTATTGTAAATATACGGTAACTTGTTTGTAATTAATTTTCAATTTTCAGAAAATGTCACGTCGTCAAACTGTTGTTTTAATGGAGAACAACAATATCTCCAATGAATTTTCGAAAATATGTTCCCACATTCTGGATAACAAAAATGATTTTTTATCGCTTTAATGAAGTTGATAAAATTTATAATATTAAATATTTAAAAATTTGAAATATTATAAATACATATGAAAATAAAAAATAATTTCTAAAATTACTATATATATATATACTGTTACAATGTAAGCTCTATATGTGCATTAGAAGCATTATTCATATAATGTTCGCAACAGGATACCAAATAACGTCTGAGATAAACGTTCGCGAAAAATGTATTATTAAACGAGATGTATTGAGATGAACTGTATACATATATTTTGGCTGACATGAACAGCTCTAAAACTGTGTGTGCGTTACAAACTTATACACATCAACGAATGTAGCCGTACCTCCTAAAAAGCACACTCATATGTTCCTGATATGACAAAACGTGTTTCTACACTGCCATCTCAGTAAAATTTTTACGTTCGACGCGTGACGTCTAAGCTTTACGGAGTCAGCGATTCTCTAAACTGTAGAGGTACGTTTACGTTTTACTTTTATTTCGTTTTCATTATATTAATTAAGAAAAATTAGTAAATTAAATTTGTAGAAATAGCTTTATGAGTTGTAGATTGCTAATAATTTTCTTCTTTGAATAAATATAGTAATAATTATATGATAAATGCATATACTGTTCGCAATAATTTAAGTAATTTATATGCAATTTTTTCTGTATTAAAAGAAAGTTTGTGTAGTTTTTCTTGAATATTGAATTTTTTTAAGATTACTAGCAAATACTGAGTTTGTATTAATTGTATTTAGAAAATAATCAGTTTCAATGCAGATATATATTATACGTGATGCGAAAAATTTAAAAAAATACAAATTCTAATGAACTATTTTATGTAATCTAATTAGATACATCATACATTTTACATTATGGTATTTATATTAACATAAATCTACATCTTGAACCCATAATTTCGTCAGTTTTATTTCGCTATTAATACGAATAACTATATTTAAGACAACGCAAATAAAAAAATTTTAAAATTGTATTGTACTTATTATAATCTCACTGTAAAGTCATTAGATTCCTAATCATTAACAATCGTTCAAAAACGTACCTGAACCATACCTCTTTAAAATCTCCCCCTTCAATTCAATCCCACCAAACCCAACCATACCTCCATTCACCACCACCAAAAAATCACACCTTCAAACGATTAGAACAAATTCCAACTACCCCAACAACCTCCATAAAAATCCACCTCGACCCCCCCTTAATCCAACCAAACGCGAAGCACCCAGCGCGTAAATCGCAATTGCGCTTCTCTGCTTTAGCCGCAGGCTGCAGCAGCAGAGCGCACCAAGTGGGGGAGTATACATGTACGCAAAAGCCACGATAAGAGCCCGGCGGCTCACTCTCCGTCTCTCTCAGCGTACTTAGAGCACGGAGAGCGCACCGAGGCGCTTCATGACTCGTGACGTAACGCACGTAATTGTCGGCGGTACGTGCACCCGGGACATATACGGGCTAGGAGCAGGCCTGCCCGCGCGCGCGCGCCCGCGAGAGAGAGAGAGAGTATGTATGTATGTATGTATGTACGTATATACACGTATTATACGCGCCTACGGTCCGCCCGCCTCTCTTTCTCTCTCGGAGTATGTGCGCGGGGAGAGAGAGAGAGAGAGTGAGTAAGTATACCTCTTTTTGCAGGCGGCCGCAGGTGAGATGCGGAGGTTGAGGAGGTGAGGGTGATGGGAGTGTGGATTGCGGAGGTGAGATTGAGAGAGGGTAGATAATAGCGGGAGTTTGGGAATTTTCGGATTTTGGCTTGGTTCGTTTAAGCAAATGGAATAGTAATTTAGTTTTAGATACAGGCCTATATGGTTTTTAAATAGTATGTAATTTGTACTTAAAATTTATAGCTTTTAGTTTGTAGTTGTTACAGTTTTTTGAAACGCGGGTACAGCTTTTAGTTTTTGGTTGGTACAATTTTTAGAACGTTGGAAAATAGAAAGTGTGAATTGATTAATTTGCTGTTTATTTATATGTTTTATACAGAATAATAAAACGAGTGCTAATTACTCGACTTCCTTTTTTGCTTTAAAGGAGGAGAAATGAATGTATTGTATGGTAATTAATAAATTAGCATTGTATTTAGTTTAATCTGCTTATTACTAAGTAATGACAGATACTATTAACTTTTTATCAATACTAAAAAATTTATAGAATCAACAAAGTAATATATATAGTAACAAAAAATATAGTATTTTCGTCTACCTGTTTTTCTTTGAGCTATTTTATTCTTTTAATAACAATGTAAAGTTTAAATTAAGTAAACTAAAAATAAAACAGTATATTTGCTTTCTTTCTGAAATTTAAACGCTGATAATAAAGTTTTAATTAACGATGCTCTTATGTAGCTGCAGGACTTGAACTACTTAGATATTTCATTTGGCTTTCCTAACTTTGAATGTAACTACTACCTATAGAAATGGAAAACTGATTACTTTATTCTAGTTAGTATTTGTGTGAAAACGATTTATAAGTATTTCAAAATATAATCAATAAATAATAAATTTTAATTTATCAAAATTTTATAAAAAATTAAGGTAATTTTATTAATTATTTTTTCATCTCACATAAATAGTTTAAACAAAGCAAACATTTTAAATATATTTAAGCTACAAACCTTAACTTCGATTTTATTGTATGAGTTTTACAACAGATTAATTAAAAACAATAAATTTTGAAATAGATTTAATATTATCAATTATTGAAACGAGTATATATAAATGTAAATATAACATGCACTGATTCATAACTATAATTTTATAATCAAATCTCATTTTCTTGATTTTTAAATATTTTGAACAAAATTAAATTATTTCAAAAAAATAAACTCTTGAAATTGTTAATTACCTCTTTAAAATCATCTACGTATTTTAAAAACGATTGAATCTCAACAATAAATAATTATTGATTGAACCGAGTGATGATTCGATGATGATGTCGATAAAGTAGACAACTGCTACAATTTCTGGTCAAAAGAACGTCAGCGTCAGCTTCTCGTGGCGCTGGTCTCCTGTTACTCTCTTGGCGAAATGTGGACGCCTTTCGGGAACACTTTTTCTTCGCACCTTTATTTGACCATGAGAGGAGCCTGCTCTTGGCACACCTTTGGCGCTTTTGCTCCCTTTTAGCTCGTCGCGCCTTGTACGAACAAACCCGATTTTTTTCCTTTTCATTCCCATTTTCTTCTTTTCAGCTTTACACGGGTTGAAGAATAGGAGGGCCTTTTGAACTTTTAATGGCTTTTACAATTTTAAGCTTGAATAAATAAATGTATTTTTATGAGGTACTTTGGATAAAAATAAAAGGAGATTGAATTAAAAGGTTGCATAGCATAAAATAATTCTGCATTCATGAATCGTTATATGCTTTGAAACGATACTGTAAATTTGTAATTAAAATATTGAAATATAGTCTTACGCTACCAATGCAAAAAATTTTTAATATAACTCAAATCAATTAAAAAATGTTGAAACGCTTTTGCTTGAATGGATGAATGGCAGCACTTTAAGGCATTGTTCAAACATCACGACGTTACCTGAATGTCTATACGCACTAAACACTATTTTTACCTGCGTAGTCCATTTAATACTTTATTAATTTCTCAATAAATTATAAATAAATTCAATATAAAAATAAATTTAATTTCTTTTTTACAAATTTATAAGTATTTCAATATTTACAATAAAAATTTGACAAGCTTCACATTTTGGTGTTACTATTTCATTATTAATCTTATAGTATTATAACTTCATACTTATTCATAAAGTATTTTTGTAAACATACTCATTTAACAAAAACTACAAACACATTCTTGTTCCAGATAATTATATTAACGTGAAATCAATTGTAAAATCAATCGATCCACCGTAATATAAAATATTAAAATTACAACTCCGACTTTGTTGCCAAAGCTTATTCAATTTCATCGATCCGATCTACCTTCCAATCCAATCCATACGCCCACAGCTAATCCGCTCCTCCACAAAATCATCGCAATCTCCAAACCTCAACCTCGTCCACCGACCATTTTCAAAGTCAACACTACACAATCAAAAATCACAAACAGCGCGCGTCACGCTCACTCTACCTACCTACATCCACCACCTCCGACTCCTGCTCTCCTGATGAAATCGTGACGATCCGCAGATGACTCGCGCAGTCCGGAATGCGCGGACACATGCACTCACGTCGCGCCGCGCACGCAGCGTGTCTCTGCTGTATTAGCGCCTCCGGCAAGCCTCGTGCTGAATTCGGGTGGCTGTTTTGCTGCGGCGAGCGAGGGAAAGGAGCTTTTCGGTGTTTGCGGAAGGTTTGAGGTTATATTTGGATTGCGTTTGGAGAGGAGCTGTTTTTCTGGATTCAGAAGTTGTAGTGGAGAGTTGGTGATTTTTTTTGTAGGTTAGCTGGGCGAGGGTTGAGCTTGGATGAGTAATAAGTTTGTTGGGAGTGGGTGGAAAGGCGGCATGAGATGTGGTCTGGAAGAGGTTAGGATTTTGGAGGCGATAGGTGAGTTGTGATTATTGGCTTTTTTCTATTTTTAGTTAAGTTTTGTTAATAGGTTAAGTGTAACATCAGAATGCTAATATAAATGAAGTGAAATGTTAATGTTTCTTTTTTATTTGTTTATAGTTTAAAGATTATTAGTGATTCGTATCTATTGATTATGAATATAAATTAGACCAAGTATTTCAAAAATTATTTACAATTCAACTCCAACATTAAAAACCAATCTGCTATACTACACCAATCCTTTATAACTTGAATGTAAAGCTGATTAATTAGAAAGTTAATTTTAATTCAAAGATATACTTTATTATAAATATCAAAACATTTTTCATGATTAACTAATTTGTATAAAAATTTACAGATTAAACACATTACTCAAAACAAGTTTGTGTTTTGGAGAAAATTAAGAATTATCAACTGTGTCTTATATGATATAATTCATCATGGAGACAAATAATACTACTTCCTTGGATATTGTAGAAAGGATATTTAGTAACTGGACTGGATTGAAATTGGCAGTTGAACATGGCATGGGATCAACTGAAAAAGCTCGTAATTTCTGTCAATACGTAGCAGAAATGCTGTCTATGAACGAACAGTTACATTATTCAGATGTTGCATTAGAATTGGAGGATTATATGGATTCAGAGTTCAATACAACTCTAGAAGATGATAGTGAAAAACAAGTAGCAGAAGACGTATGTCGATTTTATTCTTACATTCAACAAAATGATACAGAAAAACTGAATAGCGAAATGGCAAAGTTACCACCTGTTCAGCCTTGGATTACTTTAAAACAAGTTTCTAAAGTAGTTCAAGTTGCAAAAGTGGACGATGACGATGACGAGGAGGTCAGTGCTTCAAACAGTAAAATGGATGTAGATGAAGATGGATTTTCGATAGTACGAAGAAAAAAGAAATAAACTTTAAAACAAGTTTCTAAAGTAGTTGAAGTTGCAAAAGTGGACAATGACGATGACGAGGAGGTCAGTGCTTCAAACAGTAAAATGGATGTAGATGAAGATGGATTTTCGATAGTACGAAGAAAAAAGAAATAAACTTTTAAATCTCTGAATTTTTTCAAAACAATAATTAGTTGAACAGATAAATTATTACTGAAGTTTTAAATATTTCTCTAAAAAGTTATAGAAAATTTATTTACAATATAAAAATTACTACATATAAATAATACTTATTTTCAATTAACTTTACACTAATTACTGTTTTGAAAGAATTTGGATGTTGTTTGTGCAACCCAAAAACTGTTTATAATTTAAACTAATCATGTTTTCATGATCTTTACTTATTTATAAGTAGCGAGCAGTACATTATATTATTAATGTAACTAAATATCACTGTAAATAATCAAATAATGGAGATGTTTTTCGAATAATTTTGTAATATTTTTAACAAATATTTTAAACAAGCGAAACTGTCAAGAAAAACATTGAAAAAGCAAAGGTTTCATAAACTATATTATACAATTTTGTTAAAAAAAACTTAAATATACGAACGTTATATTTACAAACACATAAATAAACCTACTTCATTACTATTTTATTGAACTCGCAAACCACTAAAAAGAAATCAATTCAACCATCCTAAATAAACACCCATACCCACAAAACCGCTCGAACATCCACTGCGCATGCGCGCACCAGAATCCAACCTTCAATCGGCCAAGAGCGAAGAGGATGCTCGCGCGGCCCTCCCACCTACAACCGTATAAGGAGCCCGCGCTTCTATTAGGCTAGCATAACCCGCGCGCAGCTCTGCCAGCCAGCTCCTCGGCGCGCATGTTCCCTTGGCACTCAGACCACGTGTTCCGACGAGGCACTGTTGACGCTCTGCCTAGACTCGGCCGCGCGCGTTGCGCCGCCGGCAGCGGCGCTTGGCCTGTGAGTGCCACCTCTTCGCTGCTCCTGTTGGCCGGGGAAGTTCGAGTCCAGTTTAGAATGCACGTGGTCGCCTCGCGGTTAAATCGCGCGCTGCGCCTCGGCCGAGTCTCTCTCCCCGTATGTAGCGCCGAGGAATGGAGCGGAGAGAGCGAGAGTTGATTGGTCGGGACGCTGCGTTTCAGTGTGGATTGGGAGGGGGTATTGTTCTGGTGTGCATGGGGGGTGAGATGGTGAACTATGGTTTTTTTTATTTTGCGTTTTAGTGGCTTTTAAGAGGGGGGGGGGGCAGTTATTAATTAAAACGAATTAATTTTTTTTATTAAAACGGAACATTAATTTTGTATATGATTTATTTTTTTGAAATGCTTATTAATTACTGAAAAGTGTAGTATAGCATTTATGTTTGCGGAAAAATATTTTTTATTTTTATTTGTAAAATTTGCCTTTACATTATTATTATTAATTAACTACAAAAAATGAAATCTCTTAAAATTTTATTTTATTTTCTGTAACATTTGTTACTTTTACAAAATCAATATATGAACTAATTAAAAAGCAACTTTGAATATAAAAGTTAGAATAATAATTTTAATAAAATATTCAAACAAAATTTAATTAAACTGTTTAACTGAGGCTGACAGCTGAAGTGTAATAATATGCTAACAGCTAATTGCGTATACAGATATAACCCTTTAAAACTTAAATTAATTTTGCAAAATTTTTAAGGTTATTATTTTCTTTTATCTCTATCAGTAATTGGATTTTTGAGCTTATTTAAATTAATGTTATTTTTTTTTATTATATAATATCCATAATTTAAAAAGAAAATTATTATTAATGAATTTACAACAATAAAATCAAACAAAGTTCAGATTAAGCATAAAAAATTCACATAACGCTGAAAACTATAGCGTAAAATTTAAAAGCTTTTATGGATTGGATAATTATTTTTAAAAGTACGTATGATTTTATTTATTTGTCTATAATTAAAAAATTAAATTTTCAATAATAAAAAACAATTAAATTTTTAAATCAATCACATCCCCCAAAAAATAGAAAAAACAAAATCTTATATCTTACAATAATAGAAAACTCAAGATCTCAGCTCTTCATTAAAGTAATAACTACTTCCACCTGTCCTAATTAAAACGACTGCACTTAGCAGACAACTTACTCATCTCTCATCATAACTGATTCCACTACATCAAACCAATTTAATAACGTTCCACCCAAACCCCGCCGCAAACCCCACCTAACATCGCCTCGCCGTAAAAAAAGCTTCAAGCTCCATTCGGCAGTCACCCACACACACTCTCCCAGGCTCACAGCAATCTCCCCGCAATACGCACACACGAAAAGCCAGTACACGCGCCCGAGGCGCTCGCTCATTGGTCCGCTCGATTCCAACCACGCTCGCTCTGCCGCTCGCCAGCCCTCCGAAGCCCGCCAACCTATACCCACACACACCTATACAGCCAGCCACGTATATACCAACCGATTAATACCCAATATTAATAAAAGACTCGGTGCAAGCGCGCGGAGAGTATACCAGCTCTCGCATCATGGGATCCTGGTGGCGAATCCGCGACACACGGAGCTCTCGCGTCGTGTTCTTCGCGGTCGAACACCTGCGCGACGTCTTCGACGTCCACGTATGTATATAAACGCGAGCGGCGACGGATCATCGCTGCAGCGCGCGCGCTCGGCTCGCCGCGGGAGAGCTGCAGCAGCGGCAGGCAGCGGAGAGCGAGTCGTTGACACGCGCCGGAAGACTCCTCACCTGCCCATCAAAAGACGCAGAGTCGTCCACGGTGGCTAACGCGTTAGCAGGCGGCTAGGAGCGCGAGGAGCTGGCTCTTCGAGCGTGCCCGAAGCCGCCTGCTTTGGTGAACGGGCGCCGTGACGGAGGTTTATACGTCGCGTGACGGTAATTTGACGTGGTGGCTGTGCGAGGATTTATGTAGAGTTTTTGTGCGTATTTAGAGGAATTTTATAGAAAGGTTTATTTCTGTGGTCATTTGGACTAACACGAAAGTTAATTAAGGAAATTTTGCTACTATAATAATTGTTTATTTGGAAAAACGTGGCAAAGAGTGACGCTGTGCTGGTAAAGTCAATAACTACTACACACGGAAGTGTCTGTCTGTACACCAGAGCGAGCTCTTTTCGCTGCTGGTTGCCTGATGCGCTCTTGGCGAAACGTGGACGGCTTTCGGTACACTTTATCTTCGCACCTTTTGACCATGAGTGTTTCGGCTCTCTTTGCCTTCTGTGTACACTCCCTTTTTAGCTTTTTCTTCCGATGCGTTTTCAGCCGCGTTTTCTTTATTATCCATTTTTAGCTGCACTTTTTCGAGCTGGCTGGATGAGTAGGATTCCTTGTTGAATTTTTAATTGCTTTTAGTATTTTTAACGTTAAAGGGCACAGGTACGCCTCTTTCTCACTGTTATATAAAAGTAATGTTATAAAGGAGACAGAGTAATATTTTTGTCTGGCTATATTCTTATTTTGTAGGCTTCAGTTTAAAAGGCAAGGTTTAACGTTTTAAAAAATAAAAATAGAAGCTTGTTTAAAATAGTAATTATAAATGTGTTTATTAACAATCAACTAGCTTATTAACAAATACGCAAAAATAAACTCAAAGAATCTTTTGCGACTTTTTAAATTGTCAATTATTAAAAATAAATTAGGATTAAATTTTTACTGTTGATTAAGTTGACAATATTAGAATCTATTCCAATGTATACAAAAAAAGTTGTACATGTATCATAAAATAAAAAAAGGTTGTTGCAATATTTATTAAAAAATAAAGAATTGAAACATGTTCCACTAACGTAACTATTCTTAAATAGTAAATCTAAAATTAAACTAATCAATACAGGTCTGAAATAATTAAAGCAAAAATGTTATCGTAATAAATCATAAAAAATAAACGGCATTCAAATAAATAAGCGATTTTTTGTTACATTACAAAAGCTGTTATAAAAAATATTTACCGCTACATTCTACCTGCAGGGGGCAGCACGTACAAGGTGCTCTTTTACCGACTTCGATCGCTTCATAATACCAATCTGGTTTCTCTACCAATAGATAAAAACAATTACATGTTTCGAATTCATTTAATCGTCATCATCGCTTAAAACTTTAGCTTGTTTCTTTTCTACTGTTATTTCGAGTTCAGGCCCTGCATCATCCTCTTCATCGCTGTCAAAGACTCTTCGCTTTTTTTGCGCCGGCGTCGAATCAATATCGGAATTCTCCGATCGGATTCTCTTAGATTCGACTGAAATTTTTAGATTTATTTGATTTTTATTTTTGTTGGCTATTAAAAAATTAAACTAAAAAATTCAAAAATATTATCAAATATAATTATTTCTTACGGGATGTTTCATCTGCGTTTTGCAAATCTTTTCCAACTTCTTCTTCGGAATCTGAATCCAGAATTTTTCGTATTCGACTAGATTTTGTACTTCCTTCTTTCAAATTGTTTTTACTTGGTTCTTCTGTTAATGCAGAATCTTGTGCGTCCATTCTTTCCTCTTCTGAGTCTGAATCCAATGTTCGCTTAGATTTGTTTAATTTACCTATTTTAATAAAAAAGAAAAATAAGCATTTCAGTTTTAACAAAAATAGTAAATTTTAAAATAACAAACGATTCACCTGAAGACAAATCATTATTTGAAGCATTTTGGGTATGATTTTGATTACTTTCTTGTTGCGACGATTTCTTTTGTTCTTCTTCAGAATCAGACGAGTTGAGTATAGCCTCAAGTTCCTTTGATGTAGCTTTGCTTTTCTCTGGAAATAATTAACAATTCTTACAATATAAATTTACAAACATAAAATATTCATACATGCTCACTCTTACTGCAGGCTTCTTTGCGCCCTAATACACAAACGTTATTTCACATTTTTAGTATTTACAATTGTTATCATAACTGTAAGGTTTTAAATAAGTATAATTTTTGAATAATTATTCTTAATCTCATTGTTTAAAAAGATGGGTTTTTATTTTATTTCATTTGTTTTTGTTTGACAAATCATCTCAAGCTAATCTTATCTTCAAGCGTGTGGCAGTCTTATAATCTAGTCACATTGAGGAGATGGAATTAATTTTAAAACGTATGAATTTGTGAAAATATTGTTGTTTTACTTTTTTATATAAATTGTTAATCAAGTAAAAATCACAAAAAGGCGTTAAAATAATGAAATATAAACATCCGCTGCCAGTTCATTGACACTAAGCTTCCTCATTCTTAATTTAATCACTTTAAAAAGAAATTTGTTTTGAATAAAAAAGTGTTGATAAAACAAAATGAAACAAATAAATGAAGAAAATGAAAATATAAATATTATTGCTTACGAGACGTTTCATCCTCGATTCGCAAATCTTTGTCGATTTCCTCTTCAGAATCAGAATCCAGAACTTTGCGTATTCGACTAGATTTTGCCTTTCCTTCTTTTGAATTACTTTTATTTGATTCGCTAGTTTCTACAGGATTTTGTGTTTCCATTTTTTCATCTTCTGAATCTGAATCCAACAGTCGCTTTGAACTGCTCGGTTCGCCTATTTCAACATAAAAGAAAAATAAATATTTCAGCTTTAAAAAAAACTGTAAATTTAAAAATAATAAATAATTTACCTGAAAGAATGTTATCTTTTGAAGTATTTTCAGAAACATTCTTATTACTTTCTTTTTGCAACGGTTCCTCTGGCTCATCTTCAGAATCTGACGGTTCAAAATTACTTCTAATAGGTCTCGTTTCAGCTGGATTTCCATCTGTAAATATTTAATAGATATCACAAAAATAGTATTATTGATATCGTATAAATTCCTCATATAATTGTTAAGGGCTCAGGACTAAGTTAAAAGCTGAAAAAAAAATTAAATTTAAATATAGATGTAATTTACCATCATCATCTGAAGTTTCGCTTTCATTACTTTCTTCTCTGTTTTCAACATCACTCTCATCGTTTTCTTCTTGCTCTTCATCAGAATCTTGCCTCGATCCAGCTTTCTTTCCTTCTGTAAATTATACAGAATACAATTATCAAAACCTTTACAAATATGAAAATACATTATAGTATAGACATTTTCTACAATCGTTAAAACGATATTTATTGGGTTTTAACTGTAATTAATATGAAATATATAAATTATTTTTATTTTAAATATTGTAATAATTATATTAAAATCGTTTCTTTTTAAACAACTAAGAATTATTTAATAGTCATTTTTTCCTTATTTTCGATTTATGCTGTATCTCATATTTCCACCTCGTGTAATTATTCCAAAGATAAAAAATGACAGCATTCATTAAAAAAAAAAAAAAAAACAATCTATTTATTCACCTATCCTGCCAAACATTTCTCATACATCCATAGCAGCGCTCTTAAAAGAGCCCGAAATGTTCGAATGCAAAACAACGAAAACACATTCCTGAAACCTGGACGCCCGAACAAATTCCAATCTCATTTTCGCGTCTCTCTCGTCCAGTCGAGAAAGAAAAAAAGCGCTATCGGCGTAAAAAAGCAGCAGCAGCGAGCGTTATTGTATCAATTTGCAGCAGATTTACGCAGGCGAACTAGTGACGGTGCAATCGCGTCGACGCATTTCGGGCTCATTGTGGGCCGCGCGAGAGCGAAATGTCGCCTGACAGTTTGATGGAAAACAGAGAAACAATGGCATAATGCGCGTGTTGGCGTGTGCTGGTTCGATGATGACGCCGGGCGCGATGTTGCAGCAGAAGCGCCCCGGAGCTTTAGTCGCTGGGCGCGCGGATGAAATTAATTTGTCGAAATTAGAGCTAATTGTTGCCGCGCAGTTTGGTTTTTAGTTTCGCGATAGCGACACGGCTGGTAAGCTGCTGTTTCGCGCTTGGATTGGCCCGCTGGAAATTGTGCAGCAGAATTTTTAAAGCATTTTTTCGCGTAATGCGGTCGAAATTTTAATTGGGTTGGGAATTTACTGGAGCGCTTCGTTTCTAAGTGTACTGTAAATATAGTTTGTACTTTATTTTGAGCTATCTTGTAAAAGAAAATGTACCTATGAGCTCTAAAAATGTTTGAATTATTTACCTCCACTTTTTTTCGCTCGCTTTTTTCTCAATTGCTTCGGGTCGTCAGCCAGATGGAGTTCTAAAAGCTTCTCTTTGATCTTCGGTTTGGATCTCTTAATTCTCAAACTGTCGTATATTAAGCCGACGGGATCTGCAATGAATAATTCATTGTATAATATATGAAACATCTTTAGTGAGTAAAAGGAAAATAAAATCTTACCATCTTCCTCTTTAACTGATTCCCATAATTCTGTCAGCTGGGCTATTTCTTCTTCGGCCCATACTTTAGGCAATCTTTTTTGGACTTCATTTCTTACTCCCTAAAAATTTTGTTATGTTTATTTTATACCTATTAAAGTATTTATGCTAGTTTGTATATTAATTTAAGTATAATACAGGTCAATTGTTCTGAATAGCAGAAATTTTCATAATATTCTAGAATTGAATTTTCTTAATTTATTATAATATAACTGTACTGTAGAAAGTAACCACCATTTATAAAAGTTAAAACGACGAATTAGAAAAAGTCGAAAGATAATCCTAATGGCTCGTTAAAAAGGGTCGGCTCTATTAAACTGTAAAATAAAACTGGCATCGTTAAAAGTACCTTTCATTCTTTATCCACGGTGCCAATAAAATAGCGCATTTCAAAATTACGGGCGCAATATAGCGCTTTGATTAACGAAATGAACACAAAAAATCTATCTCCTATCCTCTTTCGCTTTTTATGCTCCAAATGTGGAAGCGAAAATTGCGATACCGGCTCATAATGAAACTTTGGCCCGAAAAAAGCGCGGCATTAAGCTTCATAATTCAAAATACACCCAAATGTAATACCAAAGCTTTTGATAGCGCAATTAATGAAATCCTTTTAAAACATTAATTTAAATGTCAAAGATAAAAGTTATTCAATGTCGGCAGACAGTAGCAATGGAAAAGTCGTTGTACAAGGCATTTTCTAATTGGTTAATTACTAGGGTGAAATTTCAGAGTTTACTTTGATAAAACTTTTTTCAAGGTAAATAATTAAAAGTAAACTTGTATATGAAGAAGAAACAGAAGAAGAAAAATTTCAAAGGTAAAGATAACATCTTTTTGAATAACAGAATTAAAAGTCAACTTAAGAGAAATTCTAAGTATTTAATGAGTTTTTATTTAATATTTTATTTATCTTAAAGATCTTTTAACGTTTCCGTCATTGATCTAAATTTTTTTATTTTACAGAATAAAAGGAAAATACTTAAAATGCAAGTTCCAAATCATTTTTATATCCGTTTTATATAAACAATATTTACATGAATTTTTCAATTTAACTACATTGCACCAAGTCTTACAACGTAAGTATCCACTGCATAATAATTTCCAACTTTTCCTCGCATAATATCAGTACACAAAACTGCAACGACCCGCATTCTTAAAATACACAAACCCAACTCTTTCCAAACCCAGCCGCGACCTAAATTTCTCAAAGATTTCCGCAACTGTCATCAAGCTCCGCTAGGGAAATCCGACTGCAACTCCCGGAAAATTCAGCTCTGCTCCTCGGCACCATAACTCAAACCACCTCGCCGACTCCGCCACGAGCATCGAAACAACAAAGAAAGTCCACTTTCAAGAATCGACACTCGCTCTCTTGCATCGACAAGGCGAAAATTCCCCGCGCGTATACTCGGGGCCACCGGGGAACTCGCGACACGTGTGTGGACAAGCGCGAAACTTAGCAAGGCCGGGGCGAAGCAACAATCCTCATAAATCATCGGACGCGGCGCCCAGTCTCCGGGGAATCGACGGCCGGCGAAAAGAGAACTTTCATTGCAGCACTCGCTTCTTCGGCTCTTACCTTTTTATCCGGGCTTCGCTCCTTTTTTTTCTCGCGAGAGCGGCTTCAATTTCTTTTCTTTTTTCGATTTTAATCCGCGCAGCCGCCTCGCGCTGTACCGGGGAAATCGTCCTTTTATCGCGCCAACTTTTTCATTTACGAGGTCGTTTCGTTCGTAGCTGACTCTAGTGCCGGCGCGCACTCCTTTTCTTTTTTTTTATTCTGTAGAGCCGTATATAGCCTCGTCTACTGAATTTTGCAGTTTGTCGGGCTTATTACAAGAGAGCAAGTGAGAGAGGAGTGAGAGGGAGCTAGAGCGGTAACGGGAGAATTTTGAAATTGAAGAAGGGCTTTCGGACGACGGCTGGGAGGACGAGCGAGATTTTAAATGGCGGATTATTCTAGTTTTAAAAGTGGGCAAGAAATATTCTTTTATAGAGTCGGCGATAAAAAGTGAAATGATACTGTTTTTTTTAGATTTCTAGTTAAATTTACGAGCTCAGTGATATAAATAAGTTCGTTATTTTATTATCATCAACTTTTTAGTTTTAAAGAGAAATTATTCAATCTTCCATTAAAATCTAAAAATAAATTACTGCTAAATAGAAATTGACCAAAATCAGTTTACAGAGTATTCATTAAAAGATTTATACTTAAAAACTAAAATTGTAAATCTCGTACCTTAGAATTAACGATGAGGCACATCTCTTTGAGCTTCTTTATAATACCGCGCCTCGTGCGATCCTGATTAATTAAATTGGCTTGGATGAAATCGACCAGATCTGAAATAAATGCATTCATTATGGGGCGTAATAACTAATGACTTTAATGTGTTCATTATGTTCAAATAGGATTGGAGATCAATAATTTATACGAACAGTTTGCACGAACGGATTATCAACTAAAGTATTTTCGGACGATCTATCGATAATCATCAACTTATAATTTCCGCTTCTATATTTGAAATAAGCCGAAAAAATTGAACGTTGGATTACCCACAGTTTAAGCACTAATTTAAGACCACTTTGATTTATTGTTCCCTTAATTCATCGTTATTTTCGTAAACGGTAATAAATTTATTTCAGCTTTCTGCAATTATTAGAATTTATTAAACCCCTTAAAATACCTATAAATTATTTTCGTAAATTTTGTAAAACGTGCAAATGATTTTAATAACACTTTTAATATGTATTAATTGATTTTACAATATTTTTAGTATCTCTAAGAATTTTTTTGAGATAATTAAAAATGTCAATTCCAAATCATAGGTAAATAAAAAATATACAGCATCAAATTAACTTTATGAAATTTCCCTAGAAAAATAGGCGTGCTCTCTGATTTAACGTTATAAAAAAACTATGACAAATCCTAAACTCAAAAATGTCTAAATATCTTTACAAATTATTAAAAAAAACAACACGTATCCATATATTAATAAATTTTAATCAGTACGAATGACCTCGCTCGCAACGCCTTTTACCGCCTCGACCCTCTAAACTTTACCTCCGTCCCCTTTTTTATTCACTCGCAACATTGCCTCGAACTTTCAGTCACAACTACCCCTTTACTACCCTCCGACTTCATAAGGAAAACTCGCTCCGCGCGAAACGCAACCCGCCTCGCGAAACGGCGAATATAAAAAAAAAACGGCGCGTATACGCACCCTGGGAGTATTTGTTGGTTTGATGCTCCATAAACAGGGTGCGCAACTCGTCCTCCTCGGTCTCGGACCAAGCGTTGCGCGACACCTTCGTGTTGCTTTTGTGCTCGGTCTCGTAGCCGTCCGTCATCTCCACGGCCTGCTTCGTCGACTTCCAGAACAGCAGCTCCATGTAGGCCTTGGGATTGCGCTGGGCCACCTCAGCGAAGCTCCGGAATATGTAGCGTGCGAACGTGGCGAGATCCTGTGGTGGTTTTTTTTTTATTTT
>JAPYZA010004429.1:0-14732 GCA_030522685.1 Eupelmus azureus | reverse complement strand
ATTGAAAAAAATGAAATAGTGTAATTAAAAAATATATTGTGTAAGTGATAAATCAAGTGCAACCAATAAGTTTTTTATTTAAATGACTACAGTTCAATTGAATAATATACAATAGAGACGACTGCCTTTAGTTTTTAAGTTAATTAATTATTTACTTTTTTGTAAATTACGCCAGACGAGCGTACAGGATCTGCGTATCCTCTGTTGGGTTACATTACTTTGTAATGCGTAGTGTATAAATTTTACTTTGTAATTCTTTGTAGATTTGCTCTGGTTCATAAATAAATAGATAAAATAAATAATGGATCTACAATTGTTTCATAATTTTCTAAAAACTTTTTATACCACGAGGCTACGCCTAAGAATCCTAAAAATTTAACTTCGTTGCAACAAAATTTACTTTTCTCGCGATTTATTGTTAGCCTGGCTTCTTTTATTCTAAGGATTAATTTCCTGAGCATATTCATGTACTCTTTAAAAGTTGTTGTGACTAATACAATATCATCTAAATAATTGTATGCGAAAGGCTCTAAATCCCCGATAACTTCTTCGAGAAGTCTTTGAAAGGTTGCTTCGGCTCCATTCACTCCCATTGGAAGGCGTTTATACTGCCATAAACCGCGGCCTGGGATTGTAAATGCTGTAATTTCGCGCGAATTTTCCGCTAATTTTATTTGATGATACGCGTTACTTAAATCGATTGTCGTTATATATTTTGCGCGTTTTAATTTATTTAAAACGTCCATATATGGAAGTGGGTACACATCTTTCTTTGAGAGCAAGTTCACAACGCGGAAATCAATGCATATTCTATAATCGCGGTTCGACTTTTTAACCATAACTACTGGGCTACTCCATGCGCTTTTTGATTTTTCGACAATTCCCGCGTTTTTCAATTTCTCGAGTTTCTCATGCATAATTTTCTCTCTCGCCTCCGACGGTGGGAAATATCGTTGTTTCACGGGTTGCGCGTTTTCTAGTGATTCGATTTCGTGTATAACTAAGTCCGTGGTTGGCAAGAAACCGTCGCTAATATTCTCGCTTTTTGGCAATAATTCATCTAGTAAGTTATTTAATTTTTCGCGCTGCTCTGCCTGTATTTGAGACAACCCTGTTTTGTTTTATGTCATTCTCGGGTATATTCATTGTTCCTACTCTAACTTTCTCGCACTCCTATTGCTCCTAATTCAAATTTATACTCTTTAATGTTTTTGTCTATAATCATACCTAATTCGCGCTGTAAATCTAAGCCTAGGATGAAGCTTGTTGGCACGTTTGGGATCACTAGTACTTTCGCGTTTATGCGCTTCCTTGCGATCTCCAAAGGAACGGTCACTTCTCCCACTGCTGTGTCAATGACTCCATTGGCCGTTACGGCGCCGATGATTTCGGTTGGTTTGACCTGCTCACTTTTCATATGTGCACGTCGCATCCCATCCTTCTTTATTACTGTGCCCGCAGCCCCTAAGTCTACTAGTTCAGGTAATTCCTGCTGATTTAGGCTCAAGCTTAACCAATACTGAAGGTATTTCGGTAATTGCTTTCCCGCGCCCAGTACCGGCCAAATTTCCACGATCCTCATATGCGGCTGCTCTATACGATTGCCGATTTGTTTTTCGCGTTTTTGAGAAAATATTTTATTATGTGGCGACGCATCGATCTCCTTTACGCCGCGCATCTTCCGTTTCCCGACGCGTCGTTTGCTCTAGCGTTGTAATTTCTCGGGTTATACGGCAAGTTTGTTTGTCGTGTTTGCCCGTTATTTTGGGCTTCGTACGCGCGTTGATGCTTTTGAAAAATGTTCTGCTTTGTGAGAAATTTCAGCTATTATTTTGTGTATCGCGCTGCCGATAATTATTGTTTTACGTGTAGTTTCTATTAAAATTACTCGTGTTACAGTTACTTCGCGGATTTTGTTCGTTCGATCTCGCGTTGCTGCTATTAATTTTATTGTCGCCCATGTATCTTTGATTATTATCGCGGTATCTGTTTTTGCCGCTGTACTGTTGCTGATAATTTTAATTTCGCAGCATGAAATTTCTTTGTATATTATTCTGTCGGAATTCGCCTCTCGGACTGTAATTATTATTGCTATTTTGCGCGCGGCTACGCGAATAAAGCTTGCGCTTGGTGGTGGTGGGGCTCGTATCTTTTCGCCATTTCAAATGCTTTGCCTAACTCGATCGCGCAGTATATAAAAGTGTTTAACGGTGATCTTACATACGCTCGTAAATGCGGGTAGAATTCGCTTCGCATATTTCTGTAAATTGTATCTATACGGCTCGCGTCTAAGGGTGGGTGGGCCATCTTGCTATATATTAGCTGCATGGCCATAATATAATCGTGTACTGGCTTGTCTTTCCCTTGCGATCTAGCGCGTGCCTCGTCCGTGAGTTTTTCCGAATAAGTTTCATCTTGGTATTGGTCGCGCAATTCATTTACAAAATCGTTTCACATGCGCCATGCGTTCCCTCTGAGTCTGTAGAGATTTAATGCTGGTTTTCATAACAGCATTGGAATTGAACTTAGCAGTTCCGCATCGGTTAAGGCTGCTATTTGCCTGTACTCGTTAATTTGTGTTAAAAATTCCTCTACATTCTCGTTAGGTTCGCCGCTAAAATTTATTTTCCGCTAAGATGAAATTATGTTTGTTATAATAACGCTCGGTTTGCGCATCGTTTTTCTTTAATTTATTATTGTTTTCTGTGATTTTGTGCTTATTAACTTGTTGTGCCATGTCTTTTTCTAATTTATTATTCGCGTTTTTTATTTCTGCCATTTTAAAGCGCTCTGTTTGATCGCGTATGTTCTTGGCTATTAACGTGTCTTCTGCGCTTTTAGTATTATTCTGTTTCCAAAATTCTACTATTTGTGCGGACAAATTAACGCGTTCTCCCGTTTCCAGCACGATTTGTGCGAATTGCGTATTACTCATTATTTTATCCTTCATTTTATTAAACGCTTCTTCGTCGTACGTTAATTTTCAGCTGTTAGCCGCTTGTCTAGTATTTCCGGTGTGCTAGTTGCACCGATTTCATCGTTATTTATTCCTTGTGAATTTTGCAATTGTTTTCTAAACGCGCCTCTTCTACGTGTATGATATTTTCCGTTTTCATGGTTATAATTCAATTTTTACTTCGCTTTTGCGACTTTCTAGAAACTTAAAATTTTACCACGCAGTATCGACCATTCTTATAATCCGCGTTTTCTCATATATTTGCGACGTTGGGCGTTATTTCGTGACATACCGCTTACTACTATGATTTATATTCGCGTATATAAATTTAATAAAATGATATTTTCAAAAATTATTATAAGTTGGTCGCCATTTTGTGACGTAGCGCCAACGTAGGGTAATTTTTAATAGTCGATCTAAAACCGCGTTTGAGCGCTATTTTATGTCGCGTTATTATTATCAGGTGTTCGAATGAGTTTTATATTACGTATAAGTTTTATAATTTACCACTAAGTTAGATGCTATTTTGTGATGACGCGTCTATTAATAAAATTTTCACTATTACTAAAAGCTAAAACCACGGTTGGGCGCCATTTTGTGTGATGACCACCTATTCCGATAAAAATTTTAATTTATTCTAACGTATATTGTACATTATTTTCAATTATTCTAAACTAAAGCCATCTAACATTTGGCGCCATTTTGTGACGCGCCTACTGCGTATTAATAAATTATATTTAATTAAATTGTAAATGCATTCTCATTAAGACTACGAAAATCGTTAAACGTTGGGCCCCATTTTGTGACGTGGTGTTTGGGAAGGCTGAGTGAACAATAGATGTCTGCGTCAACCGTGCTACCTTTTTATGCAACTCCCATACGCCTCGTCACATATTTGATTGTTTGCTCCGGCTGAGCTTCTTGTAACCTCCATCGCTCTGCGACAGACCGCGGAGATGGGGTTCTTACTTAACTAAATGTTTCGTAGCAATATTAAAAAGGGTGCATGCTTCGGGATAGGAATTTAACTTGCTTAAACATTAATATGACAGTTGTATCAATAAAATTGAACACTCTCGATTTTAGTTTTGACTTTTCTGTAATTGGACATCTCCGTCCTTCTTATAAATTTTATTCATAACTATCTTTCTTAATTGCACTAGTATTACAATAGTTTCCGCGTCGCGTATTTACAAGATCGCAGTTTTGGTACACTACAGGGATTTTAACACGTGGTTAGATTCTGCTAAGCGCGTGTGTTGCGAGGCGGCGTGGGCTAAAGTTTCATTTCGTAAATTTTCGCTTTACATTCAAATATATTTGTGCGCGCATTTGCGCTTTTTTCGCGCTTTTAATTGGTATAAGAGAGAGAGAAAAACGGAATTAGAGACACATGGGATCGGCCTCGACTATTGGTCGGCTGCTGGGCAGGCTGCTGGCTCGATTTGACTGTGGCGGGAGATGAGCTGCTCGCGGTGAAGTATTGTCTCCGCTGCACTCGTTCTGGCCCTCCTATTTTGCCCTCCACGTTGCCGCTCGCTTCGCCCGTCGCTTCGTTCTTTTGGACTTTCGCGACTCTCCCATATCACGCCGATTGCTCGCGCTTGCTGGTCGTGGTTGATGATCCCATGGCTAGTATTAACTGCTGCTTTGTCCCTTCGCGCTTTCTCTTGCGCGCTTCCATCTCTCTTTCTCTCTCATACATTGACTCTTACCTTCTTACCGTGTCTACCGTCGTGTGCCCTCGCGCGGCTCCTGCCGCTTCGCATTCACGTATACACTTACGATTAGATGTGTGTGTGATCTAGCTGCTTTGTGTGTGCACTAGCACACGCGCTTGTGGCAGAGTAATCGCTCTGTCTCAGCTTTATTTCAAATTCTATAATTCAAAACAGTCACTAATAAATTAAATATTTTCTGCAAAAATAATAATTTTTCAAACTCAACAGTTGAATATCACTCGCTAAATCTTTAATCAGGCCAACTCCCTCCGATTTCAAGCTCGTACTGTTGTTTTTATTTGTGCATTTTATTTCATCGCATCACTCGCTAAAACTCTTAAAGATTAATTTGAATTTGTTAAGTGCTCTATGTCGCTTCACTGTCGACCGGAAATTCGGATAAAAAATGCTGTCGTTAATTAGCAATTGCGGTATCGCTCTACAATCACCATCGCTATGTAACAAGAAATAAGATGGCTTTAATTAAACAAAAGAATAACCATTCGTGCAAGCTGCAGCTCCTTCGAAAATCCGAATGGAAATGAGTAGGCATGCCGCCGAGCAGTGCTCGCAGGCATAGAGTGAGACGCATGCACGGGAGTGGGAAACTAGACGCTTATAGTCCGTACGCTGAACACACAGCAGCATGTGCACTTCATTGTTAACACTCCCTCCCGTGTGCATGCAAAAATGTATCTCTGTCGCTCTCGAAGTTGACCACTGTCGCTTATCTTATTTTATAGTTCGCTGCTATACTAAGTCCGCGCGAACCCTTACAATCTCTAGTTCTGTGCCTAGGCGCAAGCAAGTCTGCTCTGTTACCATGTTTGTTACCGCAGTAATAAACGCTGTCGATTAAACTTGCTGTCAAGACTGTCACTAAAGCTGTCGCTAGAGTTGTTGTTATAATGGTCGTTGTAATTTCTTATATTTAAATAAGAAGACTTGTTTGCTTATCATGTTTTCATACGTGAGGCAATACTCAAGTTGCAGTACAATACCAAACATGGTATTATAGAAAACATTCCCCTTCAACTTAAAAGTAAGTCAGAATTTCCGGTAATTATTATATATTCTCATTAAATTTTCAAACAATTTGAAGAGCAATCGCTTTCTCTCTTGTATAACTGCATTGTGTACTGGACAACTGTCTGCGCACAATAATCAACTCTGTACCAGTCTCACTTGACATAACTTGTTTATCTTATCTGACCTTCCTATTGAATTTTCAATTTTAACGAATCTCGAACAATTATTAATTATATCTTTTATTTTTATTGTGTCTGTCGCTACCAGTCTCTTTCAAGTTATTAGGCATTAAGACATTCGAATATATAATACACATTAAATTGTTTGCTTAGAATTAAAATCTAAGAAAATTCAGATATGTTAATATTTACCTTAAATTGTCACTGTAGTTTCGTTGTAGATCTGTTCGTTTATACAACAATAATTTGAAACGTATTATATCTCTCGGCTCTCCCTATAAGACTGTCGAACTGAATTTTTATCTTTATGTTTATTGAGATTAAATCTTTTAATTTGTGTCTAAATTGCTTAGAAATATGATTTTAATGATAATTTATTTGCATTGTCATGACATTTTATTTTATTTGTACAAATGTTTTAATTTGTTTTATCTATAGATTTAATAATAGCTTTATTAACAGGTTTATCCTCTGAATATAGAACGGTCTTTTCTGTCGTATATTCTTTCACGTTTTCTCTGTCACCTGAAATCACTCGACCGCCCAGTCGCTTCATACATTCGTCGTCGGCGCTATGTACCGAGCTCAGATTTACTGTCTCTTCGTCGTGTATTACTGTCGCACCACTGTCGTATCGTGATCAGAGGTACCTGAATGTATAGTTTGTTCTCTACAATATAACATATGTATCTGTTGCTCACACCGTCAACCTCATTTAATTGAAACTGTAAAAATGTGATATTTTCGATTTATTATGAAGCTGATTTCTGTCAAAATAAATGTCTGTAAACAAACATTCTACAAATAAATCTCAATTTGATTACAATGTTATAAGCACAGAGTACCGAATACAAGCACTACTGATTACAATGTCGAACACAAACATTGCTGCTTACAACATTCAGTAGATAGAATCAAAACGTACGCAGATTTTGACTGTCCGGACTCAGTCTAAAATATTATTTTCTCGTTCTTCAAATAAGCGACAAATTTTTCATTTTTGTAAATTTCTTAAAAACCGAAAATTTTCGTTTGCATTTTCAATAATAATTTACGTTAGTCGACTATATGTATAAAGCGTTCGGTCGCAACGTTCACTTTGTTGTTGTGTGATATTCGCGCGTATTTTTCCATATCTCTCTCTCTCTCTCTTTCTCTCTTTTCTTCGACTTCACCGCAGGCTGCTTTAACGTCGCGTAAGCGCCAGGCCACGCCCCCGCGGCCATCAACGTTGCGCGTAACTAGACAACACGTTTCGTCAGTTCCTAGCAGTCTATCGGCACCACCAGTTGCTGTCACTACCAGCACTACATTGCTAGTCATGACTACGCAGGGCGCGACCGGTGGCGGTGATTTAGGTGCGCCGACCTGGTTTCTGTCTTACGACAAGAGATTTTGTAAATTTTGTGAACAAGTGCAAGCGGATAACAAGGAGCAAATGGCTGCAATTAAAGATCTATCTAACCGCGTCTGCACGATAGAAGAGACCATAATTACTATTAAAAACACGGTGGCATCTAAAGAGTCTGCGATTAGCACCGAACTTGCGGAAATAAAGACGCATCTTTCTCATCTAGACCAGGCTATCGCGAATAGATCACTGAGCGACGACCTTGAGGTGTTAGTTACTGGCCTGCCCACCTCGGATATAATCTCCAATGAAGTAGCAGTCACTAAGATTTTGCGAGCACTGAATCTCGATCAGCTTAAAAATTTTATTTTCCAATTTAGAAACTGGAAACCGAAAAATTCTAATTCGTTACGTGATTCGAGCGGTGATATTAGTAGTAGAGGCTTAGTGGTGCAGTTTACGACGCATGTTGCGAGGGATAGACACGTCGCGAATTCCTACAAATTAGCAGGCTTAGATTGTAAAGCGATTTTTGGTGTCGGCAATGCATCAAAAATTTTCATCAGGCCGCTTTGGCCTAAGGTCATCTTTGACTTGTACAAATAAGCTTCAATTCTTTGCAGGGAAAATAAGTTTATGCGCCCGCAAGTTAAGAATTCAATCGCCCTAATTCGTCGCACCAAAGAAGAGAGTTATATAGCAGTAAATTCCACTGAAGAACTAAACAAACATATTAATGCGTTTTGCGTGTTACAATCTCATGAGAATTTAGACATGAGTGTCTCCAACCAATCTTGATTAGCTCAGGGTTACGCGTGCACCAATGTTTCTAACTTTATACCCTGCACCTCTTTAATTTTTACTGCAGCCCAAACAGCATCAACCTCTCTTTTAAATAATTTCAAAAATTTTCATATTAATATAAACAGATTTTCTGCAAATTTCAATGTCCTCGAAGCTGAATGCCATAAGAGTCGCCCAAATATTCCTGGCAGTCACGGAGATTTGTCTACAATCTAATCAAGTGATTCAATTCTCTGGATGGCTATAATTTCATATGTTTTGTTCGTATCAACAAAGTTGGAGGTGGTGTTGGAATTTTCGTCAGAAATTCGTTCAATTTCACATGCCTATGCCATTCAGATCCAGTTTTCGACAACCCTCCTGAATTCATTATTCTTGAAATCTCAACAGCCTTTGAAAAACTTCTGTTTGCCGTGCTTTATCGTCGGCCTAAAGCGGAACTTCCAGTATACTTTTTCCCAACTTTGGCAGATCTACTCACTTCATATCAACATGTTATCATCACTGGAGACTTCAATATAGATATGACTAAGGACTCTGATGCATCACGATTTTTGTTGGATCAACTACAGGAGCATAATCGTTCGCTAGTCGTGTCCGAGCCTGCTCATCATGTCCTATTTGAGTTTAGATCCATGCATACATGGCTCGATCTTTTTATTGTAAAAAATGTAGATGCGATACTTAATTACAGCAAGTCATCGTCTCCATTTGCTACTGAGCATGACCTCATTAATATTCCATTTCCGATGATGATTGCTGTACCTTGTAACGAAGAAAATTCTTTTTTTCTCCAAAAGCCATTACCAGAAACAGTAAGTCCATCACTTTTAGGAGAAATCATATCAAGTTCTTATTTAACGACTTAAATCATGGATTCTTCTGCCATTTGTCCACTCATATTACTAAATTAATCGTTTATTGAGTCAAAAGCTGTCTGTGAAATTGACTTTGGGAGATCGATAATGTCCTAAAAAGTTGATAAGTCAACAAGCCCATGTGCAAGTGCACGTCCAGTAAGAATAATACCTATATTCACTTTAAATGCATTTCCCATTGATCCAATTCTTTTGCCTTAGTTGATAGCTTCCAGCTCACCTCACTTTTAGTCCTTGAATTCCAAAAATTGTCCAGAAAATAGAATGTGATGTCAATAATTCTATTTTTTATTCCAAAACTTGAAAATTCTGTCTCTCTTAATTTAGAAGATTAAGTAAAAGGCTCACTTCTTTTTGCTTTGGGAGAATATTTGTCTACATTTTTGCAACCAAGAAACTTTCTTATTCTTTGTTTATATCTCCCTAAAGACTGTTTTCAATCTGGGAGAAAATTAAAAATATCTGCCTTTTCTATCTCTTCTGTGACCAGACAACTTGAAAGCTTGCAATACATACAAGTCAATTTACACTTTCAAATAACTCCGAATTTTCGATGAACGTGAAAAACACTTCAGATAACTTGCAATCGCGAAAAATAGTTAAAATTACCTATTTTGATTGAATAGCGATTAAAAATATGCATTTTATTGATGATATAAACAAAGAAATTTACTACAAACTGACCGTCCGTGGATCAGAACAGTAACAAAACTAAATGGTACAGGCCGAATCATCGCGCAAACGCGGCGGCGCTAATTCAAATTCAAAAATATTGTCTAAATAAATACATGCCAATGTTTTTTTTTTTATAAAATTTAAATAAAATAAAATATCAATTTAAAAATTTTTGGAGGTTATGCCGTGATAAATATTGTATCAAACTAAAAAATGAAAAATGTATTTTTACTGATTTAAATTTTATAAAAATCGTTAAATATTACAAGTTTAATGAAAATTGTAGTTAATTTAAAGAAAAATATTAATTAAAATTTATCATTATGAAGTTAATAAATATAAATAAAATTAGATCTTGCTAGAAAACTTAATTGTGATTGATTAACGATATTCTTTTTATCAAAATAAAAGAAAAAATTATTGAATTATTTTAACTCTAAATTTTAAAAAATCGTAAAATATTAAAATTAACAGAACGATGAAAGTTAAATGTACTGAAACGAGGATGTAGCCTACGAAAGGCAAGAATGAACCTCTGCTGTCTATAGGAAAATTCCCACACACAGACAGCAGAGGTGTGCGCGAGCCAGCCTCGCGCTTTTAGCAGCACGAGGAGCGCCGGGAAGAAGGGGAAGCTCCCCTCTCGCGAGACGTGGACCCGGCAGTTACGGCCAATCTACCAAGCGCAACACGTGTTCTTGAGAGAATCGCTTTTTCTCTCGCGTCATGCCCCACGCGAATAATCATCGTGCGCCAACTTCGGGCTCGTGAGTGCACCGGGAATCGCCGACTGCGCCTGCGAGGCGGTACATCGTCAACGCTGCCCACCAGCATCCCAGCGGAACCAGTTTTGGAGCAGAGGCGAGCGGCGTTCCAAACGGTCAGAAGAGCACGCGAGCGACGCCATTTTGGGCTAGTTTCGAAAGGTAGGCCTGCAGGCACATTTCTTTCTCAGCTGAATGCACGTGAGCACGGGCTCGCGGCCGCTCACCCAGCTGAGCGCGCGTACAGCGTTAGCTGCGTCCTCCACTCGAAAGTGGAGGCTATAGTTCACTTCTCACTACGTAAGCGAGCGGCGCGCGTGGAAGTGTGTGTGTGTGCGACAGGGGCAGTGACATCACGGCATCGCGAGTGCAATCGCTGCTACGCCCGGTAGCAGCCATATGCGCGGCGCAGTCGTAAGAGAGAGAGAGAAAGAGAGCACGAGCTCGCCTCGGCACATGTGAGTGCCGAGGAATTAAATATTCGACGCGCGCGATAACTTGTCGCGAGGGCGCGCAACCTCTAATTTCAAATTCAATTGTTCGATTTTTGTTCTTTTCATTTTTGTTCATTTTTTTTTAATAAATGTTTCGTCTTCGTAAATAAATACGTGCTGTTTATTTACGAGAAGACCTTTGAACCTAATTCCTCACGAAACTGTTTCCAGTCGCCGATTACCGCCGCCTCCGCAGGTGTCGAGCAGCCTCTCTGCTCGACACATATACTGAGTTAGTTGAGAAGACCCTCAGTTTCATTCCCAGGTGGATCACAATCACCTACTGTGTACGGAGCCACCGGCACTGAACGCTGTAGCCACAGCACGCGCGGCTAACGTCCGCCGACCACAGTAGCCACTTCGAGGGAGTCTCGCGCACGAACGCGCGAGGCAGTGGCCCGCCATTATCCCCGTTACAGTACATATCATTAATTTCTTCATAAAAATAAAATTAAAATTAAATTAAATTAAATTAAATAAAATATGACAAAAAACTTCTTTGGAGATTATCCTACGATAGATTTCCAATCAAAATAAGTAAGAAAATAAAAATCGATTTTTTGCCGATGTAAAAGTGTTTTGTTGCCTTAAGACAGAATTAAATGCAAATATAAACAACTGTAAAAATTCTATTTTCTCTTAAATTTTGAATTTTATTTACATAAAATTATTGTAGCAAACGTGCTACATAATAAAAAGTTGATTATTCATATGTTTTAAGAAGATTCAAATTTTTATAAAGTTTAGAATTTTTGTCTCTTTTTGATTAACAATACTAATGCCTTATTATTATCATGGACTTAAAATAAAAAAATAAAGAAACAAAAAGATGTGGAAACACAATTTATTGCTCAAATCACTTAATAGAGGGTGAAACATCCAATATAATAAGGAAGCATTGAAAGCTGGAAACTGAAATTCACATATTAGCTTTAAAAATTATTATTTTTTGTTTTTCATTTTGATAATAAAATAAAGTAAGAGGATGCCCATGAATTACATTGAAGTTATATCTATATCTATCAAAAATCTTTATGTAGATATACAGACAATATTAAATTTGAAATTTGAAGGGCTTAAGCCATTAATAATATTTATTATAGATATAAGCCACATGATAATTATTAAAGATTTTCCTGTACTTCCCGAAAATAAATTTTTTTTAATAAAAAGGTCGTGATGAAGACTAAACAGTGGGATATGATTTATACGTTCCCCAACGTTCCCCAACGAGTATACGTTCCATACTCATGGAAATCCTTCATTATCATAAATTAGCATACTTAAAAAAAATTTAATCTAAACTTGAGTTATTCTCTCATTGAAAGTACAAATATCAACAATCGTATTTTTTCTAAATTATAGAAAGGAAATTAGCATTATTATGAGAGCAATTTCACATTAATTCGATTATAAGACTATTGATACATTAGTGGCAAAATTATTTAGCAGGGATAATTAACATTTAAGTCTAAAATTTAATTGCATAATATAACTTACGTTGTAACTGTATCCATAGTTTGATGATTAAATTTAATTTTAATTTTACAAAAAATGTAGATTATGGGACACTTTTCTGAAATAATTTTCATAAATGTAAATAATTGTTATTCACCGCTGCTATAAAGATTAAAGTACTTAGAAAAAAAAATGTAATCATATTTTTAGGAGAATGTATCATAAATGATAAAAACAAAACGTTGATGCAGACGTTAACAGTGTCTAAAATAAATGATAACATACTTTGTTGGATAAATTATGTTTACATGACTGTGATTATGTATTTGACCTTCTATTTAGAGGTCTATACTTAAAACATGATTAGCACATTTATAAGAAAACAAATGCTAGCATGTATATTATAAGCATGTCTTATAGTTTAACTAGAAATAAAAGAATAAAAAATTTTTCCCATTACCTTCAAAAGTAATGTTTGAGCATAAATACCTTGTTTTTGTATTTTATATAAAGTGTATTTTAATTATTAAGTTGACTTTAAAGATTCTGCCTCTTCCTTCTTTATCTTCTTTAACGGAATGTTGAAACTTAATGGCACATGACTGTACTTTCAGATTTTTTACAAAATTATCAGTTTCACATAAAATCTGACAAAAATCTAAACGTCAGCTTACTACAATAGATAGCGGGAATAGCTAATTAAATCGTGTACAATAAAAAAATAAAAAAATCCTAAAAATGTTCCTAACCGCATAGAAAAAAACTATTTCTTCTGGAAAAAAGGAAGTGTAGTGTTTTCAAGTTTTTGCTCGAATTAATAGATTTATAGTGAGTTTAATGTATCTATTGGCTCCCTTGTAGTGTTAGATGGGGGGTTCAATTCATAAAATAGTATTAAGCTGATTTAAGAATTATTTCAATATAAAAAAAATTAATGCAGACTCTTACATGAAAGCCAAATATTATTCCTGGATATATTTTTTACATTAAAAAAAATTGTTATATTTTTATGATTACAATAAAATAAATAATAATTTTTAGAATTTATGTAGAACGATTTAATTTCCAAAATGTATGGGATAGTATTCTCATTTAAGCTGATTGACCTCAATGACATCACGACGTTGCTTGAGTCAGAAAAAATATGTTTTGATTCCTATTTCTTTGGGCAACATTCAGAGCATTGCACAGAATTAAGCATTCTGCCACGTATACTGAGGCAGATGGATTCAACTTCTTTATAGTGGAAAAATTTAAATGACGAAAAAACAGGTACAACAAAGTTATGAGGGTATTGCAATTATACAATTATTATAATTAATACCTTTAAATTATTTACGCTTTTAGCAATTTGGTTAAATTAAATATCGTTAGTTAAAGTAGTCAATAGAAATTCACAATCTTGGCTGTAAATATTGTAAGCCGGTTATGTTGTCATCTTTTCCGGATGTTCAAATCATGAGATTACATTTGTAGTGAAAATTTTATTTGCTACGAAAGAGCTGTTTATGTTTTCCGTTTGAAATATTATGCAAATTAATAAATCCTATTGATGAGGACGTACTCTGAAAAAACGTTTAATAAAAACTTATCAAGATAACTTCGACGTATATGTTACGCATTTCTTATACGTCTTTCTGGAAAATGTTTTTATCAATAAGAGACATTCGAAATTTGTGACTTATAGTAAGACAATGTTCTGATTATAAACTTGTTACATAGTTAAGTGGCGCGTTGTTTTAAAAAGGATTGTATTGTTTAGCTAACAGAATATTCTTTGGAGTACTGATCCGAAAACCAATACATGTTTTAATTGCGAAAATTTAAAACTTTCGAATTTGTTAATTACATCTTTTTAATTAAGTATGCATAAGTATACATAAATGGTATAATCGAAGATAGAATAAATCACCAACTACCATATTCAAATTTGATTATATTCATAGACCTGGAATAGCTTATATAGCTCTTAAATAGCACATGGAATCACAATATTTTCTAGAACTATTACCGACTTTGATTTTTGCAGTACCTAGAGGTATATATTTCGTTGTTGAAATTATTGAACACTTGTTTTTGGTCAAGCTGCCATTCACGTCCGACATTTTTGGCTCTTTTTAGTTTATTATGCAAGTTCTGACAGTTTGTAACTATATTTGCTACGTAGCATAGTTAAAATTAATAATGTGCAAGAATGCATATATTCATTCCTCTGTGGCACACCTTTATATAAGAAACAAGGTTTGCTTACGTTTGAATTAAGAAAAGTTAATCATTCGTATGTTAGAAATTTAATGAAGAAGCATTAGTGTGGTGAAACTTCAATTAAGGTAAACCGGGGGAAGACGCCAGTTGGGGGAAGACGCCACTTGGCTATATTTTCTCTGCTTACATAGAAACGGCAATGAGAGTTCGATTTTATA
>JAPYZA010004428.1:0-16624 GCA_030522685.1 Eupelmus azureus | reverse complement strand
CGCTCAAACGGTGCTATACACCTTCGTCAATCGAATAATTCCGTTAGATTGAGACGAAAAGTAAATCGGCGCTCAAAGAGCGCACGCGCGCTCATCGACTCTAAACGGATTTTACGATCGTCGGAACGGCAGAATGTGACTCGATCCACCCCTGCGCCTTCCCTTAGCTCAGAGTCGCGTCGTGTTTTCTTGATATCGGCGCCTCGGCTCCTTTCGCGTCACTTCCGCCAGTCGCTGAATGTTAAATGAAACTATAGCGCGCGAGGAGAGAACGGCACTGACGAGAAACGAGCGAGAGCTTTATTCGCCGTGTCTCGACGGAGGAAATTACGCGCACGCGTGGGATTGAAGTTTCCGCTGTGGGTTAGAGCGTTTTAGAGCGGGGGGTCGCGCTGCGCTGATTCGAGTTTGTTGTAATGATGATAGTTAAATTAGGTTGAGTTCGGGGTGGAAGTGATAGATTGGGGATTGTTGTTGCGATTTGAGTTGACGTTTGTTGAAATTGTAAGTTTGATTAACTAGAGGCGCTGGGGGAGAGGGGATTTTGAGGTTAAGAGTATTTAAAATAAAAGTTAAAAAGTGGCCTGTCACAGTTTAGAGCCAAGTCGATAATTTTAAAACGTCTTTATACCTTTATAATAGAGTTTGAAGTTGAGAAAATTTATTGGAAAGGTCTTTAAAGGGTCTATAAAACTAAATGTTTTCCCGTTGAAAAGTTCAGTAAGATTATACCGCGCATTTTATTGCAGTTATACAAGAGTAGAGATATTACTACTTCAATAACAAAACTGACCAGTATTTTTGTTCAAACCTTTCTTCTCATTTGAATTGCAGATCATTTCACAAAAGAAACGAAAATATTTTGGATAAAATAATTCAAGCGACTTTTACATAAACATTTCTTTCATTAAGTTAGTTCCTAAAATCATTTACTCAAATAAATGAAAAAATCCGAACTTTGACAATGAGTAGCATAAAAGACCTCCAAACTCAAGCGAACACCTCGCCGAATATAAATTCAACAGCACAGCGTTTACCGTATAAAAAATGAACGCTCTCCTCCCGATCGTCAAAGTCCTTCTCTCCCGAAGCTCGCCGCGCGCAGACTCCATCAACATAAATAATACGGACGCGCGAAGCTTGCGCGCTCGCTCTTGCATATAAAGTCAGCGAAAAGGGCGCGCGAAGAACACAACGACGTGTCTCCACCTAAGCCACCCCCACCTTGTCTCTTTCTCCTTTAACGCGTCAAAGAGCGCATTCGCCGCGCTCGACCCACTTCCCTTTATTTTTCGTGTTCCCAGCGCATATACGTGAAATGCGACTCACGTAGCGCGCGTATTTCGGCGAGAGAGAGAGAGCATTAAAATTGCACAAGCCGCAAACAACGCCGATGTGAGCTAAAAGCCAAATGAGAGATTCATCACTGCGCGGCCGTCTACGCAAAAATTTCACCACTACAGGGCTGGGACGTGAGGGCGTATTGTCGCGAATTCCGGGGAGCGATGAAGCGCGCGCCGCGAATTATGGAAGGGGTGGGAATAATTTTCCGCAGGATGCGCAGCGTCATTCCGCGCCCGGAGGCGAGTAATGCGAGTAATCAGGGGCTTTTTTCAGGAGAGGAAAGCGCGGAGGGCTAATTCTTTATGCGCAATTTTTTTGCGGGATGTGATGCTGAGTAGGGTATGTTGCGAGGGAACAATGAAAAGGTTTGCCGCGGCGTTTCTGTCGGAAAATTATTGCTTCATGAGTAGGTGGTTAGACGGTATTTTTAAATTTTTAAAAACATGCTTTTGTCATCTAAATGAGCCCGGAGAGTAACTATAAGTCAAACAAAATATTACAACAATTTTCTGTAATAAGAAATTTGTTTGGTATTTAAACCAATGTATTCTTGACAATTATTCTTTAAATTGAGTTGTAGCTTTACCTATCCTAGTAGAATTTCAACTAATTGGGCCTAATTTTATTTAAATTCAATTTTAGACTCTCATTAGGGCCTAATTGTCTGTATAAATGAAATTAATATCTACATTTTACACTTAGGTCCCAGTACGACATTTAATATTCTATACGGATATTGTAGAATTTCGTTCAAATAATATCCGAACCATTATCACATCGACTAAGCTCACTCGTCAGAAATCAGTACCATATCCCAGGTCGGCATCCACTCCCGAAATCCACTGTGCTCCAAAAGCCGAAATTCTCCTTCGTCCTAAAAATTCAGCGGGCCATTCTTTACCTTCGCCAACGTCAACGGCACTCGGGAAGCACTATCGTTAATGCATATACCCATACAGTGCCGCAAGCGCGCACATAGGAGCCTGAAAAAACTATTTTCCAGGGCATTCGTTCATTTCCATTTACACACCTAGCGCGCCTCAGCCGGCTACACACACACGGCACATAACTCAGCGTGCGCTTTTTCTCCCGTCCCTCCCAAATACACATATATACACACACGCCCTGGCATCCCTCTGTATACAGCCGGGGAGTCGAAATTGAGCAGCAGCCTCCCTAACTACATCCGCGGCGACGGCAGCAGCCGCTACTCTGCCCATGAATTCATGCGCGCATCCTTTTAATTTCGCACTTCAATTTATCCAGCGGCCGCGTCCTTTCTTCTCCCCCCCCCCCTGCCGGCTTTTTTTCCGCGACGAATGCGGCCCGCGCAAGCAGCTTCCCTTTTTCCGCGCGCCGCGATATGGAAATAAAGTAATTACGGCGCGCCCTGCCGCTGTACAGCTTTGCAGCTCGTCTTTATTCAGAGCACGCGGCGGCAGAGGCGCGCAATTAAATTCGGCTTACGCTTCTGTCTCGCTTTCTCTTGCGCGCCGCAGTTCGCCCGGCGGTTTTTCCGTTTTATTGCGCGTGGCCCCTCTTTTGTGCGCTTCATTCTTCGAGGCAGCGAGCGCGCGGCCGGCTTGCTAAGCGCGCGGCGGACACTGCGCGCCGGATTCCGCTGAAGCGTCAACGAGCGTGGAAAGGCAGAGCTTTGGGTTCGCTCGGATGCGCTGATTGAGACGCGGGTGTGGGACTGCGGGCGCGAGGATTTTTACGAGGGGGTCTTTTGAGAGGGTTATGTTAGACGCTTTCGAAAGGAGGGAAAAGCTTTTTTGACTAGGTTTTTTATTGTTTAATAGGTTGCATTGTTATTAGTACAGTTGTTGGTCTTTGTTAGATTTTAATCAGGAGAGTGGCACACCTTCGGGTCTCAGATCTTAATGAAATCTTTAAAGTTGAGGAATGTAAGTGTACCGAAAATCATGTAAATTCCAATCATTAATAAGTATGTTTCCGTTGCTCAACTTTAAACAAGCATAACTTTGGTTCTAATTACACTAATTCTTTATTCTGAAAACGGCAATTTGAACCTTGATTTCTCTACTTTGATTATAGTTATTGGAAATTCATTTAGGACATTTCTACACTAAATTAGTCAATTTCAAAGAGCTCTTTTTTCACATTTTCCTTAAAATAAGACTATACAAACGTCCGTAACTTGAGTTTTCCGAAGCATTAGACCGTATGACTGCGGCTTCGTTAATTTTTTGGTACCTAAAAGCATATCCCAAAGTTTCATTAAGATCTGAGATCCAAAGGTGTGACACTCTCCTGGTAAGTTAGAGCCTTGTTAACACATAACTAATTAAATTTGTATTCGGATAAGAGAACACTTTTAGTGAAATTGTTTTTGTGTGAAGCGTATTAAAGTAAAATCTATAGCTTTTATGTATGATAAAATATTATTTGACAGGCTGGATTTTTGTTTTAATAATTATTGATTGTAAAAGTTTCGTCAAAAGTATTTTAAAGTAAAAAGAGTATGAAATTTTCATCGATAATGGCTAAATGTATTTAAAATGTTGTTATGTATTTCTAGATATTTTTGTTATTTAACAGACAAAAGCTTGTTTGTAATTTTAAATATTTTATTAAGCTTTGTTTTTTGAAATAAATTATAAATAAATTATAAATAATTTAAAAGTTATTTTTAAAAACAGGATTTAAAGCTAAAATAAAATAATATTCTACTTTTTGTAATTTTATTTTTGACCCAATTTGTTTGAAAGTTCAAAACCTTATTCATGTAAAAATTTTAAATATATTTATATATAAATCTATAACTAAAACACGAAGTGTCCCAAGAAAAACACGAAGAAAAGTAATTAATAACAAAAAAATAAAATGTTCGCTTGATTTAAATATAGGCTAACTAATTTTGAAACTTTATTACATGTTAACATTGCATTATTAACTGCAGGTGCAATATTCCTACATTCATACCGAATACGAACTGGGAGACTTTTTTCTACATTTATATCCTTTGTATGACGATTTTATTAAAAAAAGAATGTTACGCTCATATTAAATTTTAAATAAATTCTGAGTAACAAAAAATTTTTACAGAAAACATTGAACTCTGTCAATTATTTGCCCGAAAAACATATTTGAGAAATCAACAGCATTCACGCTCTCATAACTCCCCCTTATTCATACTGTCAAAAAGTCAACGCAATCCTCTGCCCCACCAATCCCCGATCAATCGTTACACAACATCACCCTCAAAACTTCCCAGTCCACCTACAACCTCGAAACAGTATCAATTACAACTTGATTCCCGGCCAACGAGCTCAACTCACTTAATCTAATCGAGCGCACTTCCCGGGCCAGCTCGATAATACCTTTTTTAATATCCGATGAGCCGCTCTCGCTGTCCTCCCGGACGGAGAACAAACAGGCGCGGCTCTGGATGCCCGCGTAAATGTCACATGCACGAGCGGCGCGCGGGCGCCGGGCTGTATACGGAAAGCGAGGGCTTCGCCGACAACAAAACGTTATTAAAATGCAAAGCGCGGGCGGCCGGATCAAAGGCCTACGCCAAGGATCAAACAAAAGCGAGCGCGCGCATTCGATGTTCCCTTGCCTGCCAGAGCTTGCGCTCGCGCTCGCCTCTATATATGTATATATCTACAGCCTTACAGCTCTTGTGTTGAGCCGAGCGTTTTGTTGAATATATCCAGGGCCGCGCCAGTTGCAGGGGGGCCTGGGCGGCCGGAAAATTGATACGGGTAATTTTGCCGGGGAAAATTAGATTAATTAATAATTGCGAGCGCGTCGTCCGTCGGGGATCGCAAACGACAAGCGCGAGCGGGCGTAATACGCGAAAACGTCATTAATTAACAATCGTGAGCGCAGTGTAAACAAAATGAGCGGCTGCGGGGGTAATGCGTTGGTGAGCGGTGGGTGGTATTTTGACGATAAGAGCCTGTTTATGCTGGGCTGTTTTAACGTTATTTTATTACATGGCTGAAACGACAGGAAAGTTTTGTGTTTTCGGTGGTAATTTCGGTAATAAAAATAAATTAATTAATTTCTCGCCAACCAAATATTTTGGTACTTTATTAAAATTATGCCTGACCATACTCGACCCGTTCCACTTACACCAATGCATAAACTCTAACAATGAATCCAACCAAATCACAACCGCTTTCCAAAACCTCCTCCATTCGTGATTTACAAACTAAACCTATAGCCAAAGTCCGCTCAAACCCAACCGACCTCCCACAAGCAAACTCTCCTCTCGCATTCGCAAGAAAACCATCCCGAAAGCCCGTCAAACAATCGAGCCTCTCCGCCGCCGCAACGATCGATGCTCTCGCTTCTTCTTTCCGTTCCCGGCGAATCCATTTATCGTCGCCAACGTCGTTGTCGTCCACATTCTCACGCCCCCCGTCCCTCGCCGGGGAACTTAGCGTTTCAGAGCACGGAGCCCACTGCAGCAGCAGGAGCGATGAGGCGCGCGCGCGCTCGCACGAAAACATCCAGCCAGGAATGACAGGAAGTGGAAGGATATTAGCCTGGATGTCACTCGGCGTAATGGGGGCTGTGCGAGCGGGCGTAGCCAGGAATGACGGCTGCAGCGTATAGCGCCTCGCTCGAGCGAGCTTTTAGCCTTCGTCCGTCTTCGTCGGCGGGGGCTGGTTTGGTTTATTTTCCGAGCGAGTGCAGGCAGTAGTCGAAGATCGCGCGACTTTTCGCCTCGCAATGCGCGATTTCAATTTCACGCGGGCTAGCGAGAGACAAATGATCGGCTGGGAGATCTGTATGCGCTATCGCTGGGGGTGGGGGTGAGGGAGTTTCTATCGAGTTGCAGACGTGCGGAAAGAGAGCGGGTGAGAGGCTTTTTTTGAAAGATTGATTTTATTTTTATGAGGTAATGGTTTTTGGGTTTTGATGATTTTCGATAATATTTTTAAAATTTGTGTGAAATGGTTGACGTTTCATTTTTATTCAAGTAAATTAGGAATGCATTTACTCATTGTTATTAATAATATATGATAATTAATTTCCAGATTTTTGTCAATTTTAATAAACTATCACTTTTACTACTTGAAAAGTAATTACTTTCTTTTCCGATGTATATTACTACTACAGCATTGTAAAAGCAAATCTGATACAACTTCAAGATTGATCAGCAACCCATCCCATTATTTTATATCCATCAATCATCGGGAGTGAAAAATTTGATTCACAAACGTGACATAACATCTCTAAAAGACTGATGATACTGGGCAAACCAAAATATTTGCTCTTAAAAGAATCTGTCTTTCAATTAAAGTCCCGCAAATCGCAAAAATCTCATTTTCTTATCATTTTCAAAAATACATAGTACACATTTTTCCTCCCATTCAACAAAAACTGCAATAACAATCTCTATCTCTAATCACAACTACAAAACATCATCACGATATAACCAATCCTTAATCAAGACCCAACAATCCGCAGCGTCAATTCCCGTCAACTTACATACACAAGGCGCTACTAGTTTACGCGAGAATAGCCATTTCATCAGGCGAACAATCCACCTCTGATGCCTTCTTGAACTTGGGAATGCAGCTTGCGCCCGCGTGGTGAGATTGATGAAGCCCGCCTCGAGTGGGCGCCGCTCGTGCTGTGCCTATAATGCCTGCACGCTGGCTTTTGCACCTGAGATCATTAACCCTCTGTAATCGGGCGCTACGGCGTCTGGCTTTTTTGACCCATCGGGATGCCGTGTTTTTGTCTGGCAAGTTTGCGAAACTTGCGAGTATATTTGGCCGGGTTGTATATGGGGTAATTTTGATTTTTGCGAGGGTTTGCTAATGACGGTAAAATCGATGTCGAAATTATGATGCGCTCGTAATGTGTGGATTTTGTAAAATTTGCTACTTCATTTAAAGCTTTTATAGTTTATATTGTAAGTATAAATCAATAGTTACTTAAAGTAGATTTTCTTGAAAAACATTTTCTGAAACAATCATTCTGTAAGTCATCAATATAATAACAAAAGCTCGACACAATTAACTTTTCGTTTCATAAATTCCGACATTTCGTCACGTATATATATTTTGTCCGCAAACCCCAAAACTACATCCCATAAAGTTTAAGTACCTTTCCGCAAATAACACACCTGGTCTTCATCGCCGTGCACTGTATACAGTCAACTTAAACGAGATCCATATCGCGCAACAAAACACGACTTTGTACTCGTAAATACATGTGTGCGCATGCTGCACCAAGTACTAACCTATGTCTATGAAAAATGTCGCTGACAGCGGTCGCGTAATTGAATGACATGTTGATTGTACTGTAAAAAAAATAATCTTAAATGTATATATACAATACAACGGTTTTACTTTTTTTAATTTTCCTAGCTTCACCTTTTACTATATAAATGAAAGAAAATAATATTTATAAGTAAATTTTAATTTACTGTTTCAATGGTAACAACAGAAAAATTGATTAAATTATTAAAGATCAATTCAAATAATCTAAGTATAAATCTACTAATTACAGCAGAAAGATAATTAAATACTCAACTGACATACGATTGGTTCGGACCTTTAATTTGAAAATCATTAAATTTCGATTAATTAATTAAATAAAACTTGATACGAAATAATTCTCTTCAAACGAAAACGAATCATTACTACAGTTTATAAAAAATTCACAGTTAATCTTTAATTTTAATCCCTATAACAAGCAATAAACTCAATTATCCAATTAACCCAAATCGCTCTTAACAAAACAATTACCCGAATTTCATCCCATTAAAGCGAAAAGTCGAGAGGCCAGTCCTCGGCGAATCGAAGCTCCCGGTCCCCGGGGAATAAAATCACCGTTGAATCCAGCAACAACAAAGTCAAACTAACGACTTAATCTTGCAAGAGCCCAAGGATCGATCGTCCCCGGGGCACGCAAAAAAAGCGCTCGGTCTTACATTTGGCTCGGGGCTCGCTGCCCGTGAAAAATGTCCCGCCCATTAAGGCGATGGGTCCGAGGAACGATAAAATGCCCGTCTCGCTGCCTCCTCGCGACGGTATAACCGAATCCGCGGCGACGACGGCGGCGGACAAGTGGCGCCGAGGTTACTTCGTCAACATTACAATCTCGTTAGCCGAGCGCTTTCCTCTACTCTGCGGACTCTCGAGCAGAGAGCAGAAGCTTGCGAGGGAGAGAGAGAGAGAGAGAGAGAGAAAGCTCGGCCGGGGAATTGTGCAACTTCGGTATTTATCGCCCCGACGACTTAGAATTAGAGGGACTTGAGGGAACTTCATTTTGCGTATACAGCGATTAGAAAGTTCGGAGCTTATGGCTCGCGCCGAGGGCCGAGGGGAGGGGGGGAGCAGGCCTGGGCTTTGTCGAATAATTACGAGATAACGCGGAAAACGAGGCCGTAAAGTCTAATCCTTTCGCCGTCATGTTTATTGCCGCGAGCTTCCGCTTTTTCTTGCGACGGGCGAGCTTCCTCGTTTCTTGACGGGTTTCGATTCGCCGGGGGAGATAAGCCGGCCAAGTTTCGAAACGTTAAGTTTTAATGAGCTTTTTTGAGCGAGCGGCTCGGATTTTCGTGGCCCCGGTGAAATGCTGATTTTTCGTAAAATAAAAGCTCGTGTGTACAGGGAAAGGGCGTAAACGTGAATGTCGCCGAGTACACGCGGACGGGGAAGCAATAGTTTAGCTTCGAGCGGAAATCGCTGGAAAGCGTGCTGTTTACGTACGGTACGTGCTTGTAAAAGTTCGCATCTGTATTTGTTTTTATGTTTCAAATATTCTCTCGGATAAAAAGTTATTTCGGTTTAAATGACAAGCCGAGCGTATGACAGCGGGAAAGCTGTTGTTAATTTGAATAGCGCGTGCAATATTTTTGTTCTCGTGATTTGCGGATCTTTTTTGAAAGATTTTTGATGTTTCAAAATATGATTTTTAGATGATGCAATATTTTACGTTTATTTAATGATTAAATTTTATTTAAATTAATGAAAATTATGAAAAAACTTTTTAATAAAATTATATAAACGAAATTCTAAACTTAAAATTAAAAAAAATTATTAACTAAACATTTTTAGTCACATGACGAAATCCAAATACACGAGTATTTGATGAAGCTGCAGTGAATACAAAATAACAAAATTGGACCGAGTTCAATTCCCTCGAAATGAAAATTCCGAAATCCACTTCAGAATTTAGTAATTTCAAATTTACAAGGTAAATCAACAAGTTGAAAACCAATTTAAACTTTAAAATAACAAAAAAAATAAATAAATAAATATACGTACATATGTTACTACACATGTTAATAAGAATAACTTTAATAATTTTAATATTTTTTTACTCATCTTCGATCCTTGATATTGTTTCGCGTAAAATTTTCCACTAGGGATTCAATAACTTCAGAGCACAATTTTCATTTGGCTTTTGCTCTGGCAAAAAAATTTTAAATCGATCTCCGTACAGTTAAAGCAACATTCATGAAGCGAATGCAAAAAAATCTCTAATATATTTACTCCACTGTCTCTTTCCCTTCAGCGTGTCACATTTTTATTAGGTTCTCCATACTTCAAAGAGCTGCTTTTACTTAGACTCACACGTAGCGAGAAGAGAACTTGCGCGTGTCAAAGGCCGGGAGGTCGTTGCGTTCAGCTGCTCTGTCACGGATAAAGAGCGAGCCGCAAAGAAGGAAGGGATTGAGATAGATAGATGGAGAGAGAGAGAGAGAGAGAGAGAGAGAGAGAGAGAGGAAGGGAGAGGGAATGAGAGAGAAAGAAAACGGGAAAAAGCCAAAGCTTCTTCCTTCGCTCTTTTGTATTTTTGCATCTCCGCGAGCACGCCAGACGTGACGTCGGAATTCCCACCCTCCATCGTCATCATGCGCAACCTGTGCATCTCTCTCTCTCTCTCTTTCTCTCTCTCTCTCTCTCTCTCTCTCTCTCTCTCTCTCTCTTTGCCTTTGCAATGAAATAAATTTAAAATAGAGAGAGAGAGAGAGAGAGAGAGACAGGACGCTGGATGCATCGAATGTTTCGTTCGGATTGACGTTTCGTGAGATAAATCTGAGCTGAGACGCGTATGTGTGGGTGGCTGGATTGCGGAGCTCTGTTTGAGAGTGGCTGCGGAATTTCTGATTTTATTAAGGTACGGCTTTGCGCGAGGGATGGAGGCTGAACAGCGGGGAATAAGGAAAATTTCAAATATATTGGAGCTGATGATGCGGGGATTGTAGCAGAATATTTGGCCGGACGATAAAATGAAAAATGCGCGTAACTTGAGCGAAGTGGCTTTAGTTGGAGCTAGATGTGGATTTTCAATAGATGGATGCCAGTAATATTTTTTTCATTGTTACGGAAATAAGCTGAAAAGTCGATGTAATAAATAATTCTCGAGTGAAGCAATGTAAGCATCAGTAAATTTGAATAGTTCGATAAATTATGAGGATAATATTACACGAACTGATGATTTGTTTTAAACAAATTGACAATATAACATAAAACACCAATCAAAATCAGTAGTAACAGATATCGAACTTATTTCATATAAAATATAGGATCGATTATTGCATTTAAATAATTGTAAATATGATTTACAATCTATATACATACAAAAATCTACAAAATATAAAAAACAAAACAAATTGTTGTTATAAATCACATAAAGCGAGAATTATTATGATAGAGATACGAAAATACTAGCATTTTACGAGCTGCCACTGGTAGGAAATATCGCTTGCATTATTACTGTCCGATAACGTGTTGGTGTTTTGCCGTGCTAGAAAGATGCGCGCTTATTTGCTTTTTTTATTTCGCTCAAATATATACGTAAGGCAGTAAAATTTTATGAGTAACGACGTTTTAAAATGGACAGCAAATGCGTGCATTACAGCGGTTTTATTTCTTACGCATTATATTCACGTGCACATACTTTTGAAGCATTTGTTTATTTACTTAAAAAATTATTTAATATTATTATATTAAGATACATCAATCAATTCATCAAAGAATAATGTACTAAAAAAATTTGATAATCCATAAAAATGATCTATAACAAAAATAAAGCAGGAATTGTTTAAAAAGATTAAAATAAAAAGTTTCGTATTGTTAACATGTATTATTAAAATAAAATGTGCAATTTATTAAATTTATTTTCGCAACTTTTTATTTTAATTTAATCTGAATGATTTATGATTGCTAATACCTTCGACGAATGATTAACCAAAAAATTACGGGAAATATAAATTTTCAACAAAATAAAACGGTCAAGAGGACAGCACGCAAAATTATTTTTTCACGCGAAGTTTTTAAACCAGCTGAAGTCGCCATTACGTGTATTTTACATTTTATACATGAAAGCATTAAACAAATTCGACCAATGTGCCTCGGGGAATCGATAAATTTTCTGATTTCACTAGGGAGTTATTGCCCCGCACAGCTGCAAACTCAATTTCGTAACGAGTTAAAATCTTTCGTTTATCTTGGTCCGATGTTTTTTTCAGTCTATACAATTTCAAATTAATTAGAAAAAAGTCAATACTACAATAATTCTTTTGTACATACAGCTATCGAAATTAAACATCTAAAACTAGTACGTTTTACAAAACGCAATATGCGAAATTTAAAAATTGACTAATAACTGTTTTTAAACAGAATTACTCATCATACTAAAACTTAAACTTCTTCTTTAAAAGACGAGATAAAGACGAATAAATTTCTCTTTCACTAAACTAAAACCAGCTCAGTGTGTTTTTGTTCAAATTCATCCATTTCAAATTGTAGAGACAAAATGAAACTCAAAGACAAGCACAAAGTTTCGAGCTCTCTTCAAATTTCAAATTCAAACCAAAAAACACTCTCGGCCCTCGCTTGTTTCGAAAACAGAGCTCCCTGGTATTAAGAAAATCATTTTCGTTTGCGCTGCAAAAAGCCGGAGCGGATGCTGCACAGTCAAAGAGAGCAAACACATCTCGAGGCGCCGGCACAAAAGCCTCGATTACAACTTCGCTGATTACAGTTCTCGTGGCGCGCGAAACAGGCTCAAGACAAACGAAAAGTAAAATAAAGAGCAGCCGCAATCGGCGCCCCTTTGACAAGAGCTAGCCAAAGTGCAATCGCAGCGGGTGGCACTGCCAGAAGCCATAACTATTGCAAGTATGCAAGGCTGCAGTGAGCCGCGCGCACCAAAGTATTTGCGGAGTGAACAATCGATATACAGAGGCCATAGAATGATATAGATTGGAACAACGGCGAAGGAGTAGATGGAGTTTTGGATACGATTATTCAAAGTTTGAACTGACTTAGCGTACGTGTTGAGAGATTTATGGACTTGCAGTGTGAAATAGATTAAGTGTACTTATTGTTGATTTTATTCATTGATTTAATGATATATATTATAACTTGAGCACTGAAAATATTAAAATCTAAGCAAATTTTAAGATAATTGGAGCAATTATATTAGTGCTACTAAAGCTTGCCATGAAGAAGCAAAGTTAATGTTTGAATTTGTATTTAACCACTATCAACACAGTCATCTCTTAAATAAAACTGTATAGTTACCGAAAAGATTTATTTATGACATTCATAATCTTTTTAATGCCCAACCAGTAAACTGAACATTCAATCACCAGCTTTCACTGATTTTAAAATCTCCATTCCAACACACCGATCGCCTCTTTAACAACCACACTCCAAGCGCCAACCGATGACTTCCTCAACCCCCTCAACCACCCCGACGCACGCTTCCAAACTCCCCCCAATCCCATTAAAACAAGACCGCAGCGTTACCCCGCTCCCGCTCCTCCTCCATCTTCACAATGACGCGCGATCGAGGCGAAAATCCGCGCGATCAATCGCTCGGTCAGCCGTCGAAATACACCGGCCCTCGGCCCTGCACCTATACCTACACTTACTCCACGCAGCGCTACGCTCTTGCAATCTCCGCTGCATCCCTCTCCTGAGACCCTCGTCGCCGGAGGTTAAACAGCGGCTTACGCGACCGCACAACGGTTGCTCCGCAGGGCGGATACATATATATATATATATATCGAGAGTGCAGTAAACGGTTAAACTATCGGAGAGATGTTTCACGCTGGCGCGCTGCGCTGCACAGCCATCGACGTGTCGCTCGAGGCCCATCGCGGAAATCCGGCGAAGAGCGCTCTCTCCGGTACAGGCGCTAGTACTACCTCTCGTGTTCGCCCTCTCGCCCTCTGTAGAGTCCTATACAGCTCTTCGTCTTTCTCTCGCTTTGCCCTGGGAGTGTAGTGCGCGACTCTCTGGAGTGGCGTTCAGCCGCCGCGCGCGAAGCTCCGCGCACTCAGGTCAAGTCGTACGCGCCGGCTTCTCATTTGCCTTGTTCGTTCGGGCGCAGAGTAGCTGTCTCTCGCGGCCCTTTCTTTTTGTCAGTTTCGGCGAGAGGTCTGCGTTCGGCTTGGAGGCTTGATCTGTGATCTGTGTACGGCTGGACACCGAAATTTAATGAAAGATTAATGCGAGATTGACGATTGCTTTTTTTTAGCGTTTTGGATTTAGAAGTAGATAAGTGCCAAGTGTGGTAAGACACGGTGATCATCTAAATAATTTCGTCTTATATCGGTGTACTTAGTGCCAATTGGTGGACATCTTAATTATAACTGTTAAACAAATGCTTGAACAAGTTAATTACGAATTTCTTAAATTTTTAATCTATAAATTTGGTTTTCCTTTCGTAGATTTAATCGTCATTCTATGAATCTTTATAGCAGTCTTAAGATTAAATAATGACTTTTTATTTTAAAAAATCACTTGTACATAACACTTTCATAAAATTAATTATTAATAATTCGATGTGCAATACTAGATTCTTTTACTTTTTATTCTACTCTTCAAAAATCTTCATTAAGTTTGAACTTTTTTATCTAGGTGCATAAGTCCATAGAATACTTTCTCTCTGATAAGTCATTTCTTAAAAATACTGGTAGAAGATTTCAATTAAATGTGAATAATTAAATTTATTACTTCAACTTCATTGAAATTTAATTAAAAATTTCTTGTTTTTCTATACAAAAGAATGATTTATGTATATTACTATTTTATTGGTATATAAGTTAATTATTTTTGCTAATTTATACTTGTATATTTTACATTTGTATTATTTTCGAAAAATATATGCATATTTTATATATTTTACATATATATAACTTCATTCAGCCTATACTTATAATTTTGCCAAGTAAATAAAAAAATGACAAATATTGACCAAGACATAATAAAAAAAGTGCTGGAAATTTCAATTCTGACTATAAAATTATGTGTTTAAAATATCTAGAAAAAAATATTATGATTATGTAAAAAAGAAGTTTCAAAGCCATTTTAAAAATTTAAAACATCGATAAATTAAACAGTAATAAATACGTTAGTTTATCCTAAAAATTAAAAAAAAATATACAATACCCAAAAAAACTACTTTAATTCTTTAGTGTCTATTTGCTTCTCTTATATTTTCTAAATATCTTTTTTTGCTTTTATCAAAAGAAAAGATAAAAAAATGGCAGCACTTTGATATTTTCTGATATTTCACTATCTCTTTGCTGTGTGTCTCTCGTCAACATTTCTTTCAGCCATACAGCTATTCGTTGGCGCGCCAGCTTCAAAAAATTACTTCGGTCCTGGATTCTCAATAATGTAGGATGGGACATCCACGTTGCTGAGAGAAAGAGCACTGTACATAGATACAATGTATATATATTAGCGTTGCGCTCTAGTGGGTGATATTTATTGCTACTGCAACACAAAGGATCCGCTTTATTTGAGCGTAAAATTGCTCTATATTGGATTCAATTTTTTTTTTCATTTGACGCCGATGGCATATCGGATTTTTTCGTATCAAAGAAATCCTAATATACGGTACGCGGAAGCCTTAGTTCTCATACGGGAACACTTTATGTTTACTGCACGTGGCTGAATATATGCATCGCTGTAATGCTAAAATGTTATAGAGATTTTTACAATGCATAACTTCATTTTCTTGGTATAAAACAAGTAAATAAAATAGTTCAATGTGTTAATTTAAAGGGTACTGTAAGGAATTGTATATTTGTAGTATATGGTAATTAAACGTCATAAAACTTTTGATTGCTACTATATCTATTCCATAAACGCGCATTCATAAATCATAGCTATAATAAACAAAATTATATATAGTTTCTCACAGATAAAAATTAACATACATGAGTACACATGCTACATAAAAATATTACTTTATATCTCAGTTAAGAAAAACATCTGAAGCAAATACTGAAACACGAAATCGATATTAAGATTTCAAACACACGCATTAAAATCGACAGCAACATTAGAAAATTCTATATAATGTGTACAAGTCATCCACAAAAATCACTACCTCCCTCTCCCACAATTCAATAAATTTAAAAAATAATTTGTATGCACACCAACTCTACAAGTTCCCAAATCTCCGCTAAAAAAATCGCTCCTCTCGGCACACATTGCTTATTCCACCTCTCTCCCGATTTTCCGCCCCCTCGTCTCATCGATCTTCCTTTTCTCCACCCTTTTCTCTCACTCCCAACTCCGCGCGTGCAGCGCTAAGACCCGTTTTCATGTGGCTGCCACCTCTGCAGCAGTAGCACGCCACACGGGGATTGAGTTTATATCTTCAGGGCGCCCAAGTGTATCGTGCACGTTGCGCGCGCGCGCTCTTCCGTCCGATTTCTCGCAGATGCCGGTTTCTTTTTATTGGCGTGCAGCTCGAAAGCGCGAGTGCATAAAAAGAGGAAGAATGCGAGCATATAGGAGCGACCGAGGGATGGATAATAAAAACATCGCGACGCAGCTTAGCAGCGAAGGCGTCCGACTAAAACCAACTCGACAAAAATATCGCGCTGAGCTAGCTTCAAAGGTAGGTGGACTCGCTTTGTGTGCGAGTTTACGATGAGGTGTGCTTAATCAATTATGCAAAGTGCTTTTTGAAGCGCGACCAAATCGAGACTGCGATTTATAATGCAACTTTTGGAGTGACGATACGTTAAGACAGTTGGTTTACAAAAACAGTGATTCAGAAATGACTCATGTTAAAAGAGTGTAAACGGCAGTGTGTGGCTTTCAGATGTAAATTCAATTTTATTCGTATGAAAAACAGTTTATTCTTGACAATAAAATGTTAGGGATACCTGAAATAAAATCTTTGAACACGAAAACGACAGCATTTAAATCCATTAAAAATAACTTAAAAAATAAACCAAGTATTATGAGATGTAGAATTTGATTTTTATTACTGTACTTTATTTTTGAAAACAATTTATGAATTATAA
>JAPYZA010004427.1:0-13524 GCA_030522685.1 Eupelmus azureus | reverse complement strand
ATACGCAGCAAAATTCATTCAATTATGTTGAATTCTTAAAATATGCAGAAAAAACATATGATTATACTTTAAATATACTTTAAAAGTATATTGAATAAATGGAGAAATCTAAAATATTTTAATTACAACTATTATTTTTTATGAATTTTTTCTCCTTTTTATTTTTGCATATGTATATGATCATGCGTATACGTCTGTTCGTATGACAATTTAAGGAATTTCTTTCAGTATATGCCTAAAGAATTTTGTCCTTACCAGTTGTCCCGCGATATTTTATTTTTTTGTGTATTAGATAATCAAGCGCATTCGTCATAATAAAATATAAAATATAAGAATAAAAAACTTATCAAAAATTAAGAATAATTTTTTTTTTGTATTTTGTATAAGCTATAAAATTCGTTTTGCACATTCTGGGCAAGATGGACACCCTGTTATAACAATATTTTTATTGTAATCATTGGAATTTGTTTAATTAGACATAAATATTAATGTAAAATATTTTTTTCTGTTATATAGTCTATTTTTCATTAATACCACAAAGTTTCACTCTTGCTTGACAAGTTTTGAAAATTTCGAAATTTCGATAATTTTTTATTTTTTTTTAGTACTTTCTCAAAACCGTAATTTTACAATTTTTTTTGCTTTTTCTACCTAAATTGCAATAAAATTATAATTTTTTTTTCAATTTAGTTGATTTTTATTTTATTTTTCTTAGGGACGTTCATCTTGCCTGGCGATTTTTGAACACCTCAAAATTTAATTTTTTTTTATTTGTTAAAGTTATTTTGCAGAGCTGAAATTACATGGATATGTTTATTTTAGTGTCTAGTTTTTAGTTTTTAAAATAAATTTTTTTACATTTTTGTTATGAATAAATAAATCAGTGAAATAAATAAATAAATTTAATGTTTAATAAGACAAAAATTTTATTAAATTAATTTTATTTTAAATTGATAAACTGAAATAAATTTATAATTTTTTATCATATTTAATTATTAATAAATTACCTGATAAATTAAATCTAGATATGTAGATTATAAAATAATATGATTTTTAATTTTGGTGCTATTTTTATGGACAGGTTGACCAACCTTGATTTATCGTTCTTACAGCCAATGCAGCCAATTAACGGATCTAAAATTACATATAACATGGCAACTTTGCGTGTTGTAAACAGAAAATAATCTTTTAGTATATTTAAAGCGTAAATTACAATTCTGGTTTTTTAAAACAACGTAGTTCAAAAATGATTTTTATATGAACCAAGTGAGTCTTAATATTAACTGAATATATGTACTTTTTAAGTAACAAAATCAACGTTTGACAGTCTTAACCTATACAATTTTTCAAAACACTATTTACAAAAATGACTGATAAACAAAAAGTTCTTATTTGCGGTGACGTTGAAGGCCGTTTTAAACTACTTTTTTCAAAAGTAGATGCCATTAACAAAAAAAGTGGCCCATTCGATTTTTTACTGTGTGTTGGAAATTTCTTTGGTGAAAACAATAGTGAACTAGAGCCTTATAAAAAAGGGGGTAAAACAATAGCTGTACCAACTTATATTGTTGGTCCAAGCAGAAAAGAAGATATAAAACATTATCCTGAGAATAATGGCTGTGAATTGTGTACTAACCTTACTTATCTGGGTAAATACGGACTTTACACATCGAGTTCAGGACTGAAAATTGCTTATCTCAGTGGAGTACAAAAGAATGCTGATGATCCCAAGGAATGTACATTTAACGAAAGTGATGTTGTAGCTGTAAGGAATTCATGTTTAAAGGGCTGTCCCAGTTTTCGTGGTGTCGATATTCTATTGACATCACAATGGCCAGAGGGAGTAACGAATGAAGTGGATAAAAAGCCAGATTTTGAATATAAGGGATCAAGATTAATATCATGGTTAGCCTCGCATATTAAACCAAGGTATCATGCTTGTGGGATGGAAAACATTCATTATGAAAGACAACCTTATAGGTAAGCTATTTTTTTTAATAGAAATAATATATTCTTATTTTATTTAGAATTTTATTATCTATTTAATTTGTTAATTAAATTATATATATTTAATTATTTATTTTACAGGAATCAAAATGAAAGTGCAGATGGTATAGATATTGCAACTCGATTTATAGCACTTGCAAAAGTAGCTAATGCTGAGAAACAAAAATGGTTGTATGCTTTGAATTTGACTCCAGTAGATAAAATAAGAATGTCTGAATTGATAATGAAGACAACAGATGAAACAATTAGTCCATATCCTAGGACATTTCTGCAAGGTGATCCAGGGAAGAAAATGGATCAAAAAACTCAATATTTTTATGATATGGAAGTCAGAGATGATAAAAAGAAAACTAAAAGACCTAAGATGGAATTTGATCAGGCAAAATGTTGGTTCTGTTTGTCAAGTCCAGATGTTTCTAAGCATTTGGTTATTTCAATTGGAAAAGAAATTTACTTAGCTTTAGCCAAGGGAGGAGTTGTTGATGATCACTTTTTGATTGTAACTGTTACTCATCATCAAAGCTTATCAACTTTGCCAGATAATATAAAAGAAGAATTAAAACTTTATAAGGTACTACACAAAATTTTAATCATTTAATATTTTATTTTTCTTCACTTGAAAATAGATTATTTATTAAGAAATTTTATATTATTTTCTAGGAAGCTATTAAAAAGTATTATGCCCTGAATGATCGAGTACCAGTTTTCTTTGAAAGGAATTTTAAAACATCTCATTGTCAACTTCAGGCTGTTCCTGTTCACAAAAATCAAGCACCAGCACTGAAAGATACTTTTCAAGTATGTTTTAAATGTGCAAATATATTTAAAAATTTTTTTTTTAAATTAAGCATTATTTAAATATCATTAATACATGTCACTGATATTGTTTTTTTTTTTTTTTTATGTAGGAAATTGCTGGAATTTATCATATTTCAATGAAAGAACTGGATGTAGATCTTCGTGAGATTGCTCCACCTGGAGTATTATATTTTTATGTTGAACTACCTGATGGTGAAAGATTATTTTACCGTATAAAAAAAGATTTTCCACTGCAATTTGGACGAGAAGTTGTCTGTTGTGATAGAATATTAGATGTTCCTGATAGATTTGATTGGAAAGACTGTCAGTTAAGTAAAGAAGACGAATATATATTAGCAGAAAAAATCAAAACTCAATTTAAACCATTTGATGTTAAATTAGAAAGTTAAATTTTTTTAACTTTATTACTAATTTTTTACTAGGTTCATTTTGTAAATATAATGATGTACATTATAAATAAGTGATTTCAGAAATCTTTTTTAAGCAGTATATATTTAATATCTTTATTGACGGTTCATTTGTAACTACAGCACTGTACTAAAAATGAATTCACATAAAATAATTATTTGTACTTCATATTTTGTACAAATTGTAAAAAAATGTAAATGACTTTCATAAAGTATAAATTATATAAAACATGGACATTGCAATATGGCATTTATCTTTTGTACTTGCCCTTAAGAAGTGAAAGATTTAAACTTGTGTGCTCTTTCTTTGATATTTCAGTTCATGATTTTCTGGAGTCATGAGTGGATCCAGCCCACTTTGTTTCATTTGTAAAGCAATATCAAAAAGATAATCATAGCATTCAGTCCTAAAATTGAAAATATTTTTTAAAGTTTAACCAGATTAAACTTACTATTTACACTTATTATATTTAATACGTACATTGTTTTTGCTTGTTGCCAAGTATCACCCCACACATAAACACCATGTCTACGGACAAGAACTGCACAAGTCTCTGGATATTCCTGTATAACTTCTGCCATGCGCCCTTTTAAATCTTCCTCAAAAGGTGTATTTTCTATAATTGGAACAACCAGTTCTTCATCATATCTATAGGCTCTTCCCAGCTTTTGATTACGAATTCCTTTAAAGATAAAATTTAATAGCATTATTTAAATTTTAGATAAAAGATATATCAAGATAAGAAATTCACCTTTGATCATTTCAAGATGTGTTACACGAAATTCAGTTCCTGGCCACATAAGAGTAACCATTACAGCAAACTTTGAGTGTGTATGTATAACTGCTCCTGCATTTCGAGAAGAAAAAGCACACATAAATAAGGGTGTGCATTGAGATTTTTTTAGTTTTTTTTCTGGAGGAGGAAGTTCTAAGTCTTTTCCTTCGATGTCTTGTACAAACATATCATTTGGTTGGATTCGTTCCTTTTGTACTCCAGATGGTGCAATATATATTTTATCACTGAAATTACAAAAAATGGATTTTAATTAAATATGCTAGAGAAAATAATTTTTATCTTTATTAAATTTAACATTAAATGTTTTAGTTAATTTCAATTTTTTTACATCTTATTATACCTTCAATTTTTTATAATTTCCTTCATGAATATACCGTTTTTGTAAAAGCGAGGAAAAAAGAATTTTTTACCTTCTCCACCTAAATTTTTATAAAATCTCGATTCTTACTCATGTTTTATTGAAATTCCACCGCCAGTCCCCGTGACCCATCCAAGCTGATAAAATTGCCGACAAAGTTCCGGTATCAAGTTTTTCGGATGCTCCTATAAAAAAAGAAAAGAAGCGCAAAGCGCAACATTATTATGGGAAAATCAATAAGAGCTAAAAATAAAACGTCAACAAGCCCGTGTACCCTAAAATTAAAGAACACTCGCTTTACATAATTTCCCGTACAAAGTATTCACCTTATCAAAATTCTTATCGTAGTGATCCATTATATATTCAGGCATTAGAAACTCGGGCGTTCGATTGATTTTTCGAACAGGATTTCGCGCAGCCAGTAGCTTTCTCCAAAATGACCTGTTGAATAATAATATAACGAAATTAGCTTTATTAAAGTACGAATTTTCGTTACGGTTGAGTGTAAAAATTTGAAGAAAAAAAAATCGAACTTACAAGCAGGGATTATAAAACTAGAAATTGCGTATCAAAAAGTAGCTTTTCGGCTTCTACAGTTGCAGACACAAAGATCGACTGCTGCGGCTGCTCTCTCGTTGTCTTATCAGTGTTCAGCCGGTGTGTGTTGTGTGTTGATGCTCCGTCGTCACGCCTCCGCAAAGTGCGCTTTGACCGTTTGACCGTCCTTAATTTGTCACGTGACTGATTCTGCATATATATTTGCATTGCGTATTATAAATGTCTGAAAATCAAGAATGCAAACAAATTTTTATTATTTAGTTCCTAATTTATGCTATAGATTTTATTATATTTTAATATTTTTTTTATATTTTAAGTGTTTTTTGTGTTCATTAATGGTATCATATTAAACTTGAAAATTCTCAGTTTATACTTTTATTAACATATTTCATTCCTTAATTACTTAATGCTTGTGATTATTTAAAACAACGCAATTTATATATGTCGATAAGGTAGAAACTACCTGACCATCACCAGCCACATCGGATCCCTGCCCCCTCCAAGCAGCTGCACTCATACCAAAATCGCTTGGTGATTTTCTAAAGTATCTATAAAACGCAGCAGACGCATATACAGCCGCAGCGCGAGCGCAGTGATCTTTTCTGCTAAAAAACATGGAGGCGTCCGCATTGCTCGGCAACATCAGGAAGAAAAGGTGAGTAAAAAAGGTTAGGCCAGTAAGCCAGTTGCAGCCTTGCAGGGGGGAGAGTGAGAGAACCGAGGCAACTGCGAGAGCGACGGGGCGACTAAAATGGCGAGGTTAATGGAAGAGCAGATCTCGGTTGAGATGAACGATGAAAAGGAAACGTTGTGAGTCGTTTTTATAAATTGTTGGCGCGAGCTGTGCCAGTGTGATGCTTGACAAATTTTTTTTATCTTGCGCAAAGATGGTAGGGCTGTTCGAACTGTGCATATGTGTGCTTCATGTGTCAAGGGAGAAATGTCTATGATGTGTATTAATAAATTTGATTTTGCTCTTGATTTTGGGCATGACAATCGAAGTTTTCGATGGGTGATTGTGTCTGTTTGAAGCTTATGTTTATGTTTGTTCGCAGGTACGACCAGGTTTCATACAACTGGGTGGATATTACCCAAGAGTTTTTCGAAGCTATTACAGGTAAGATTCTTAATCATAATTTATTGTTGTTCTTTAAGCAAATAGTTAGTTTTAGATGTTTATAAACACTAAATTAGAGTTTGACTAAAAATTACTTATTTTATTAATTTTTTTAAAAATTCAGAATTGGAGCTTGGAGAGCTTTTACACGATGACCTGTTCGGATTGTTTGACGCAATGTCTGCCATTGAAATGATGGATCCAAAAATGGATGCTGGGATGCTGTGTAATCGAGGCAATAATAAGCCTTACACATTTTCTCAAGCAGCAATGACTGGAGTGATTAAGTTGGATGGTCTTACACCAGCAGAGATCATTGGAATAATTGACTCCACCTATGCTTGCATAGTTTCATGGTTGGAGGGTCACAGTTTAGCACAGACTGTTTTCACTAATTTATATCTGCATCAACCAGATCAAATTATAGATAAGACTTTAAAAACATTTTGTTATGCAGTTTATAAGATTATTGAAGAAATTAGAGAATGTATATGTAAAGCTTCTGTATATGAAGAGGAAGATTTTCAAAGTGTTATGTATGGAGATTACAAGTTACAACCTGATATTACTGAGCAAAAAACTATTTCCATGCTGAGAGAAGTTGAGGAAGAACTACATAGAAAAAGCAGAATAAAGCCTGTTGATGATGACACAGAAAGAGAGGTAATATAAACATGAGTTACATTAGCGATATTCACAGTGATTACATATAAGGGTATACAATGCTTATGTAAATGTATTAAAATTGCAAAGTTGAGAAATACAGTGAGACTTAAAGTTCACACTTATTATCGGTATTACATTTAATATAATATTAAAATGTTTAATGATAAATTTTTCTTATTATGACAATCTGTTATTAAATATTTAAATACAAGAAAATTTGTTTTTAGTATAACGATGGATTAGCTTTGTATGCTAGGATAAGATTCACAAAGATGTTTTATCAAATTCTAACATTAATGGGAAGAAAAGAGCAATTGCAACAGAATTTGAGTGGTTGTCAACGTCTTCTTTCCAATTGTTCAGAGATGATTCAAGTTATGATAAAAACAGTAAATAGAGGAGCAAAGGCTGATGAAATAAGTAAATGATTCTAAAAATAATTTTAATTTTATAGTTATCCAATATTAGCTGATTATTATATAATTTTTTATAGCAAATCATCCTAATGTCATGGGCTTCGATCCTATGATCAACCAAAGATTACTGCCACCAACATTTCCAAGGTATACTAAAATAAAACCGAGAATTGAAGCCCTGGAATATATGGATGAACTTATAAATCGATTTAAAACTGTCACCAAAATTACAAGTTATACGAGTTTTCACGGCGCATTGGTAATTATTATTTAAAATATTTTAAAATATTTTACATTTTACAAACTTTTTAATTTACATTTTATTAATATTTTTTTATTCTTTCATTTTAGGATTTCTTCCTAGAGTTTTCACGACAAAGTCCATGTATTTTATCAAGATCGATGTTACAAATCGTCTATTTGCCCACACCAAGTCGAGTCTTTGGTGTTCACTATTTTGCGGATGTTTTAAAAGATGCGGCGAGAAATTTTATTGCACCACCTGCTTTGATGCCAAAAAGTACTTTGTTACAAAATCATCAAGCAAAGGAGTGTGTTGATAATTTTTTGGGTCATTGTGCCAACTTTTTCTGTACTTTATTACAGACAAGTGGTCATAACAGAGCTAGGCAAAGGGACAGATTAGCTTATTTATTTGATAATTTTGCAGCTTTGCAGGATGAGGTATTTTCATTTTCAATTGTTATTAGTATATTATACTTTAAAATTATAACAATGTAAACATTTTTAGAATGATTAACTTTAATGTATCAACTTTTAGGCTGAACGAGTTGATAGTTTTATGCATGCGTTATCTCTGAAAAGTGATACGCCAAGGCCGCATCTAGCATGTTTTGGAACGTGGATATTGTATCATACATTACGCGTGATGGTCATGTATTTATTGAGTGGTTTTGAGCTTGAACTCTATTCAGTTCATGAATATCATTATATATTTTGGTATTTATATGAGTTCCTGTATGGCTGGCTTGTGTCTGCAATTACGAGAGCGGATACATTTATAATGGAGCAAGATATTCACAGTGAATCACACAAAGGTAGAAGTGGTAAAAAGAGCGCGAAAAACAAGAAGAAAAAAGCAACACCAAGACCTTATTATCTAGAGATACTTATGTATCAGGCTATGCAAAATATCTGTGGAGGTTTTTACAAGGTAATATATATTAAATTTATAAAAAATATATTTTCAAAGAACGACAATCGCTAAAATTAATATCTATAAACCATAAAACATACAAAATTTTTTATTTTTATTAAAGGCATTAGTAGGTTTTCGAATGGATGGTAGAATACCACTGCCTGAAAGTCAGTTTGACTGCGAACACGTTCGATACGAACATCGACTTTTGCCCTTCTCTTCCTTACTAACACCACCGCCAGTTCATTACAAAAAGTTTATCGAAATGACAAATGCTCAAATGAATAAAAAGAACGTAAGTTTGTTTTTTATTTTTGAAAAATTAGTTTTATGTTTAATAAAAATACTTTAATAAAAATAAAAATCACATATTCCATTTTTACAGGAAAAAGCCACTAGCGAATCACAATATTTTGATGGCTGCCGACATTTTCATCAGGCTAAAAATATGCTGGACCGTGCATTAGAGCTTAATCCAGCTAATCCTAACACTGTAAATGAGGTAAATATAATAAAGAACTTTAGTTTAAGGCATCTTTGGACTAAACAGTTCACTTAAAACAATTTTTTGCTTAACTTTTAAAATTTTTAACTAAATTTTTAAACTGGTTCTTTTCATTTAAGTTTTTGATTAATATTTTATTCATTTTAAAATTTTAAAATATTTTGATTTAGTTCTTATAAAAGTTCTAAGAGAATTCAGTTCTTATTAAAAGTTTTAAAACAATTTTAAGAAACTATTGCAGCGACTATTGTTGCGTAATATAATCCGTTTGCAAAGTATGGAATGTTTTAAAAAGTAAAAAATAGTTTTATACTACTTTTTGTTAACGATCAATAAACATTTTTTATTTAATAAATTAAATTTTCTTTTTTTAGATAAATGATTTGTTGAAAGTCGCCAAAACTAATTTCATTGTACTGAAACTGCTAACCGGTGGACACAAAAAGGATTCTAAAGAGCCGCCAGTCTTCGATTTCTCGTGCCATCAGCACTTCCCAATTATAAAGCTCCCTTAAATTAAATTCGTGGCAATATTGTTTTATACGTGCTTCGTTTGGTTTATTATTTATTTTAGTCGAAAAAGGAAAGAAAGAAAGATAACGCTGAGTAAAACTCGATTTCGTAATTTCGTCGCCACTTATACAGGACACGAGCTCGTCTTCCTTGGTCCTCAAAATATTATCCTCAAAAATCGACAACTTTTCGCTGTACATTGTGCAAAAAAAACTTACTTAACAAAACTGACAATCTAAGAAGAAAAGAAATATATGAAAAGCTCATAACAAGTGATATAAAATTCATTGTTGATGTAAGATTTAGTTAGAGATTGTTATAGGACGTCTCGCGAAAAAGACTTTCTCAAATGTTTGATTTTCTTTGAAAGACTAAGTTTGTAAATATATTTAGGCATTGTAGTTATGTATGAAGTTGTTTGGAGCGCAACCGACAAAGACGCGCGCGCGCGCTCCTTTTTTAAAACGAGGCTTTTTCGGAGGGAAAGCAATCAACTGTTCCCTCGAAAATGGTCCTCCGAACCTATTTCACGAGATGTACAAATTTTTATTTTTATTTCTTTTCTCAGAGCCGTATTCGGTTCTATCCAATAAAGAAAAAAAATTCGTTTTTAGAATACAGTATGTTTGTGTTTGTGCTGAATCGTGTACGGTGTACAAAAAGAATTTACTCATGGCGCACTTGTAGATATAGTTTCGAAAATTCAAAAAAAAAGAAAAACAATAAAATACTGTATTTTACCAGCAGTGTGTCGAGAATTAAAAACTTCGCAAATCGTCTTCTCATTCGCACACATCCACCACTCGCAACAAACTTCATTTCATTTCAATTTCAATACCATAACATTCAAAGGTTAAACCTAACTCGTTTACTCTCAATCAAACAACAATGCAAAATCCGTGTCGCTTAACAACAATGCCTCGCGCATCGAATTTCCAAATCGAATGTCTGGAGAAAAAAGGCCCAGCCATGCTGATAATAGAGCGAAACCTGATGAAGAAACCATATCTAGGCGGCTGGAGGCACAAGATCACTGGTCAGGAATTTCTGAACGGCGATTCGCAAACCGGACCGCGCAAACCAAAAGTGCCGCCTGAATTAACATGTAATCGCAAGGTGCAGACGATCACGCAATCCGACAAAGAGATTCAGCTGCCTTACTCGCAGGCCACGCAGATGTGGCGGTGAGTTGACGATGCGGTTTTGAAGCTGCGTTTGAAAGTGCCGGGTAATCGATGCATGGGAATTGCGGGGGATTGAGTTTTAAGTGGAGTTTCGATGGATTCTGGTTTGTAGGATGCGATGGTTGTTTATTAAAGCAGTAGGCTCTTTTCTTTTCATTGACGCGAGACAGTAATTTTGTAACGATATGCGTAAACCTGTTGAGTACTAGCGAATTGTATAAAAATTATAATTTTGCTATTACCGGATAAAAATAAAGTAACTAATAACAATAAAAGCCATTGTTTCATTAAAATCGCCACGACCCGCGCGGTACCAAAAAATAAATCGCTCTTTATTCCAGCCCGGACTGCTACATAGCACCTGCATTGGACAAGTATACCGACATCCAGCCCTACAAGACCTTCAGTGAGATCCAAGTCTCGGATCTCAGCCTCAGCGCGCGCATCATTCAAAGATGTTACAGAGCTTATAGATTTCTGAAATCTATAAAGGAGTGCGCTCGAGTGTACCGTGAGCTACGCGAGCAATGCGACAAACTAGACGAGGAAAAATATCAGGAGCGCAGGTGACATATTTTTCAGGCGTTTTACGGATTTCGTTGTTTTGTATATTTGAACGTGCACGCGCCTCGCTGGCTGGGTAAATATTATAATCGGCTGTGAGTTAAATATTTGGGATTGAATGAAAGATAATTTTGCGGAATTCGTTTTTTTTTATTGGTAATTGACGCGGTTTGAGCTTTTCAGTGAATGATTGCGCAAGTGATTTGGATATTTAAATAGCTTTTGTGTTAGAGTTTAGATTGACGTAGATAAGATTGGCATTATGAAGTTTAATAATAGTTGTACAAATTATTTGTGAACTAAAAATGATTGAATCGAGGATCTTCCGCATTGGATTATTTAGCGTTGATAATAGAGTGGATGAGTAAATATACCTAAGCAATATATTCTGGGAAGCGCCAAAATTATTGGAATTTTAAATTCGCTGTATCAATTAAATTAATTTAATTAATTAAACTTAATTTAATTCTTCGAAAATATCTGCTATAATTCTCATTCTTAATAACACAAATCATTTTAGAATGATTTCTAATAGAAAGTCACAAATAATGAATTGTTTTTTCACGCAAAACGACTTTAGTCTCGAAAAAATGAGTGTTTAGTGTTTCGTGTATAATCGGAATCATTGTATCAAAAACTAGAACATTTACAAATATTGACTTATTGAAAAAATTTTATTGATATTAACTTTTAAAATAATTTTTCTATAAAAATAATATAATAATGTTTTAAGAACTTGAGGTTTCATTTTTTTTTTACAAGTATATCCGAAATAAAAGCATTTTTTGTAAAAACATACTTTATTTTAATCACTACTTAATCGAATAGACTTAATCGAAAAGTTTGGGAAATGATTTTTCAAAAACGGATTTATTCATTAATGAAAAGTTTTAGTTGAGATGTCATGTCAAAATAGATAAAACATCAGCTAAGATTTCACCTCAAAAAATTTATAAGTTTTAACTTGAAAAAAAAGTATCTACATAATATACGTTTAATTTACGAAGTTTTTAAGACTTTCATTTAATTGGACTAATTACAGTTGAGTAGTTTTTTTAGTAAGACCTCACTCAATACCTGTGCAATATCTCTATTATAAATACATCAACTTTCCGGCAAGTCTATGAATTTTGTATGGATAAAAGACTTTCAAGTCTCAAAGTTGATCTGAACTCGATTTTCAAATAAAAGACTAATTAAGTTACTCCGGAAAGCCACAAAATTCTTTGAAACAAAAGGTCTTGCTTCTCTTATAAGACAACATTTCCTTTCAGATAACGCAAAACTATTTTCTCTCCCATCAATCAATTTTCTCATCCCCTCGCTATACTTAAAACTCACCTACTACTCCTAAAAACCACCACCCTCATTCAGAGAGCGCTACCTGACTGACTGCCGAGCCATCAACGACCCCCGCACCCTCACCGACATGGACGCCCTGATTACCAATCTCGAAGAGAACGAGCTCGGCAAAACCGTCCCCGCAGACACTCCGCGCTGCCGAGCCCTCCGCGCGCTCGAGGAACGTCGCCGAGCCTTCCTATCAGCTGATCAGCGGATGTTGGGGGCTCGGCAGACGAGAGCCCGGCGCATACGGGTGCACTTTTTGGCTCGGCACTGTCAGCCCCAGCGCTGGCTCGATCGCAAAGGCCGCGTCATCGAGATGCTGAGCCTCAAGTGTCAGGCGGCTCGGGAGTGCTTTGATCTGTACGAGCAGCTGAGCCATCCGGTGCAGGTGTTTGGTGAAGGCTGCAGGATGGAGATACTGCTGAAGGTTGGCTGAGGTTTTTCTTTTCTGTGGGAGGTGTGTTTTTTATTGAAGCGGGTTGGGTTTTTTTAGGTTAGGAGTGCGGTGGAGAGTCACGACTGCAGGCCGGCAGATGCTTTGAGAGATTTGATAGATCAGGAGCTCGTTATGACGGCCAAGGATGTGGAATCGGATAATTTTGACTTTTTGAGGAAAAGGATTGTTGGTAAGGATTCTTTGTGATGGCGGGTGAGTTAGGGTCTAACTTGCTGTTTATAATGATGATGGAGAGTTTAGTCAACAGAGATCTAAGAATATTTCTGTTTCTGTTTAATTTTTGTGTTTCAGTTATAAAGGAACTATAGAATCTCATGAAGTCAATAATTTTTGTATTGTAACAATTTATTTTTATTTATAATATTTTTTAAAAATTCAATTTTAGTTCACAAGTACATATTACAGTAGAAATTATTTTATTGATAAAAGTAGCGCATTAATTCATACAAGCTATCACTCAGAAAAAAATTTAGTTATAGCAATGAAAGTTTAATTGATTTAATAAAGGTTAAACTGGCTTTTCTGTTCTCTATTCCACGTGCCAAGTGGATAAACAGAGATATATGATCTTAAGCCTAATATAAAATTTTCTTTCTAAGAAATTTTAATACTTGTCCTCTAAGGCCGACAAAGAACATTTCATAATCAAT
>JAPYZA010004426.1:0-14027 GCA_030522685.1 Eupelmus azureus | reverse complement strand
CACCTCACCCATCAAAGAGCCCAATGAACCCACCTCCAAACCATTCACCAGCCTTCCCCTCAACCCGGAAAATTCCCAACCTATACACAACAACACCCAAGCATACAAATCCCCTCAAAACCACCTCTCCCGCTGTTTACAATCCGCATTCACCTCTACACACTTCCCACACGCTCGTCCCATCCAGAAATCAAAGACGCGCGCTCGCAACTGGATCAAGTTTAAAGCCAAGCCGCTCGGCGCCGATAAGATCGCAGCGCTGTTTATTCCTTCATAGCGCGGCTTGTTTTTGCGGAAGGGAGCCGAGGTTACGCGTACAGCAGCTCCGCGCGCGCGCAACAAGGTGAGGGAGCTCTCCGCGATTTTTCCTATACACACGCGAGTGCGCGCGGGGGGTACAGAGCCGCGCGCAGAAAGCAGAGGCGGCAGTCGGCAGTGAGATTAGCGCCGGACGAGGTCGACTTTTCCGACGAGCCGCCAGCTGATTCTTGTGTACTTTCATCTCTCTCTCTGTGTTTGTGCGTACTTGGAGGTTTTTGGATTGAGAGAATGAGTAAGGGACCGGGGGAGGAGAGCACCGATGTGGAGGTTAAATTAATGGTTTCTTTTGTTGGTTAACGCGCTTGCATGCGGCGTGGAGCTTGCTGCGATGGGCTGATTTTGTTGTGATTATACTTGTTCCGTTGGAAGGAGAGGATAGAAGAAGGAAGACGAGTGATCGCTTGTGCATGTGGTGCGCGACTTTGGCACGGAGGGTGATTTTTTTTAAAACAGTGGTGGTTAGAGAAGTGCGACCATGGGACGTAAGCGCGATCAGCAGATTGAGCGGTATGATTATGTGGTAAATGAGCATTGTTCAAAATTTATTGCGTCGAGGATGTTGAGATGATGTGGTTTTGTTTGGTTTATCGTTGTTAATTGTTAAGTAATCAGTAAGGACTGGCTGTGTGAGATGGCTAGAATGCATCTAATAAATAATTATCCGAGTAGAAAATTAAATAGGCTCTGATCAGGGTCTAACAAAGTTGCTTAATAATTATTAACGAGATTGTGACTAACAATTAGCTTCCAATTAGGGTGTAACAAAATTCGAATGATTTGGCTTAATTAATTAATTTTCTATTTGGGTAGATTTTAATAATAAAAATTTTTACGAAATATAACGCGTTATTTAAAAAAGAGTTTCTTGATGTCAGTACAAAAAGACGCAATAGTATTCCTACACGAGTTATGAGTCATTTTTAATAACGCTATATTAATTGATTTTTTATATTTCACGTTATATAATAAAACTTGTATAGGGATTTATAGAACAGCACTCAATTTTCAGTGCGCAGAGTAAAATTTCAGTATTCCATGAAAATATTACATTACGAAATTGTATAAAAATTCCCTTGCTGTTTAACCGAAACAAAGGCAAAAACAATATTACGAAAAAGTTATCTGTTGCCAGACAAAAAAATATTATTGTCTCGCTCCAATCTTTATTTAAAAACACATACGCAAATTTTATCAATCGCAGAAATAAAACAAAAGTGACGATAATTTATTGTTATTTATAAAGTATAAGATTATTTATAAAGTATAAGATCATAAAAGATTACAAATATTCGTAAAAAATCTTTGTTCGCAGCACGAATTTTTCGGAGTCAAATGTTTACATATGAACCTATACAGTAAAATTTACAGATTCATATTATACTTATAACTAGAGAAAAAATTTTCAAACCTAAAAGCGTTCTTCCTTCTCCCAAACCTTCAACACCAAAACATCCCCTCTCCACTAAAGAACCATCCATCACCAACACAAAACTCCCTAATAAATTACCCCACCTATCACACCAAACCATAATCAACCAAACAAATCAACCCACTCACCCCACCAAACAAACTCCAACCCAGACCCAACCGCAAAAAGTCATCGAGCCGCGAGCGCTATCCTCTTCCTCTCCTCTCTCCGCAATCTCTCACTCAACCGCTGTCTTCCCGCGCTCGCAATTATCAGAAAACCAGCCTGTACAAGCCATCGCGCACACCAAGCGCTCGCCTATCTCTCCGCACGCCTGTGTTCGTAACGCGAGTAGGTGGGGGAACTGGAGAATTGAAATCGCAAGTGGCCGAAATCGTCCTCAGTCAGTCCGCGACCTCAGCGACGTACGCGCTTGCCTTTTTTTCACCGTATACACACGCTCGCGAGCGGAGTTTATATATATACGTATATACACGGTGTTTTGCGCGCGTCGAGCACGTGCTTTTCGAGGCGTGAAGGAGAGAGTGGTTGTAGACGCGTATAGGGTTCACTGCCAGGAGAGCCGGAGAAGGGGATAAGGATGCCTTACTCAAAAGTACGGAAAGCTGCCGGTAAAGAGGGTCGCGGAGTGGCGTGGTGTTAGGGGGGTCGGTTAACTGGATTTTTGGTGTGAGATGAGAGGTGTGATGAGATTGATGATCTGTGAGAGTGATGTAATGGTTTGCGGGTCTGAGATGAGGTTTCTGGCGGTTTGGTGACGTAAGCGCGGATTTTAGAGCTGCTCCGGAAAGAAATTTTGGAGCGGTTTGGGTTGTTTTGATGTACTGAATGGTAGCGTATGTTTTAGTGTAGTAGATCGAATTGTAAGGTTTTGTAAATATTGGTTTAATGTAAATTGACGTAATATTTTAAAGATACTTTAAAACTGTGACAAACAAATTATTTTATTGTGATTAATTTAAATATTTTAAAAAAGTTAATAAAAAAACAAATTTTTTAAATACAAAAAGGTGGATCTCAATTGTTGTGACTGTACATATTTAATACGGTTCATTTGTTTCATATAAAAATAATTGATTTACCGATCACACGATTTTTTACACCAGCTCTAAAGCATTTTTTATAATTTTAATTTTAATAATGTACAATTTACTTATATTATTATTAATCGGTTAAACTCTGTGCACTAATTAAATTCGTAACATACATAGCAAGTAGATCAAAATATCAAACTAATGATTATCATTAATGATTTGATACTGACTATCTAAATAATGCAACTACTTCACTATTCGATTAATTACAATAGCATGCCTTTTAATTTGTATTATTATCTATAGAGAAGGTTAAAAGGGTTACTTCGAATAAACAACTTCCGATAAGACTCTTGCTGATTATTTTAAAATATTTTTAGTTACTAAAAAAACTTTTAAACTTTTAACTTCACAAATCTGATTCTGGGCGCGACTCTTCCCTAATTATAGAACAATTTCTCCGACACCAATTAAAGTACACACCATCATCACAAGCTCTTCTTCGATTTCCAATTAAAACTGCATCACCGGTACGCAGTCCACGTCAACGATCGTATTAAATTTCAAATAGCGCGCTACGTACTTTTCCGCGTACGCAGTTACATAAAAATTGTCGAAACCAATTACCCAGCTCGTATATACCACCAATCAAGCCCACCTCCCAAATTCACCTCCAACTCGCCATCCAACAAACTCGCCCAGACCCAAAGAACAAAGCGCACCTGAAAAACAAACGCGCGGCCTCTTCATTAACATGTATTTTCCATTCATCCACGACGACAGCCGACTAACGTTAACGAGATAAACGCAGCCGCGTCACCGACTCTGCGCGCATCACGTACACATGTACAAGGAGAATTAAAAAGAAAAAAACCGGTGTGGCGTTATATGCACAGATCGACGCGAAGGCTATCCGGCTATATCGTCGAGTTGTTTGCTCGGTTTCCGCGCTGGATTTTTTCTTTCTCTCTCTCGGCGTATTACGTAAGAGACCGCGTGCGCGCGCTCGGATACGTAATACGCGCGCGAAAATCATATAAGTAGTTGTCGGGTATGTCTGTGTGCGCGTATACACGTGTGCCTACCGACGATGCAGACGCGCGGCTCCAGATACGAATTCTTAACGGGACTGGCGGCGCGGCCCACGCGACGGACGCGTGATGGCTATAGTGACGATCTCGCTGCCGGATCGTGAATGTTTCGTGTGTGAGTTCTTTTTTTGGTTGGAGGTGGATGGGAGGGAGACGGGGGATTGGAGTTGGTTTTTTTGGGAGGAGTGGGATTGTGGATTTTTTGGTGGAGAGATGGAGAGTCGGTTTGTTTAGGCTTTAGTGAAGAAAATTTTTGAGGGTTTTTTGTTGGGGATTTGGTGGAGTTTGGGGAGTGAATGAGGACGGGTGGAAGTTTGATAAAAGGGAAAACAGGATTTTATGAGGAAGCTTGTTAAACTTACAAAATATTTTTCTATCTTGTACGTTTGTTTATTTAGACCAATAAAAGTTAGTATTTTAAAAGAATCTTTACTGCAAACATACAGTTTGTTAAACTTAGAATATTTAGGTTGAAAACAATTTTTACTTGTTATGAAAAGACCATTTTCAAAAGAACTGTACGATATGAAAAAGTTTTTTTTTCTTTATCGTTTGAGATATTGCTTCGCAGTACTTTACAAACATTTATGTGAATGCGAATTGCAGAGTAATATCGCTCGTGTAACCTACTGCTAGAGCTACCATTTGGATCATAAAATTATTCTTGAAAAAACTACTTTTTATAAGTAGTTATATGTATTTTAAATTAATCTAACGTTTTTTTTGTCTTAACACACACATCTTTTTCTACTCAACCAATTAAGATTTGACTAACGAGACTTTCCTGCTCAAAAAGATTACTTTCATTATTTTCTAATAATCTTCAACTCCAGTCCCAACGTCAACCGGATTTTCAACTTCACAAAACCAATCTCAAATCCCACTACTCCTCCACTCCTAAAGAAATCCCAGTCACTACCAAACAATCTCGAAAAAAAATCCTCTCACCCACCCCACAAATCCCTCTTAATCCCTCCAAAATCGTCCCATCTCCGCCACTCCAACCCAGCCAACCTCGCGAACAAAGAGCCGCGTGCGTGCGCAATTATTACTGCCGTCGACGATGCAGTTTTAATTCGCGATCTTCACGAGAGAGAGAGAGCCAAGGCCAAGCGCGCCTAGCAGCAGTCTGGCCGCAAGGCCGAGGCACAAGCCGAAGGTCAAGGTCGTCGAGGCCGTGCCGGCTCTGCGCCGGTACGCGCGTTTATATACATGTGATGCGCTTTCGTGCCGGGAGCGCGAGGGTTAAAAGGGTTTAGGGGGCCGGATCGATGATGACGAGGCGCGAGGCGGGCTTTAAAGAGACGAGGAGTTGGTCTGATGTCGAGGAGAGCAGAGTGATAGGGACTCTTCTTGGATTTGGCGGGGATGATTGATCGATTGGTTGGCTTTTGGTATTATGTAGCTGAGGTCGAGTGGGATTTTTTTTAATGTCGTTTGGTTTGCGGAGTGAGATTGTACTTTACTTTGGATTTAGCGCTGGTTTTAGGAAGTTTTTAGGTTTTATATTTTGTGCGATAAATTAAAGTTGGAGGGTGTAATAAGAGAATAAGTCGATGTAGATTTAAAAAGGTTTTTCTTTTCGTTTAAAAATTAATTGCGGCTGTATGCTTGAAAAAGAAACGAATGAATATTAAATGGCTATCGACGAGAGTTATTGATATATTTAACTCGTGAAGTATTTATTTTACTCTCGCATAAAGATTTAAAACTTGACTTGACGTCAAAATCGCATGTTTTCATCTTTTTCAAACATTCTGAAGTAGATCTAAAAGCATGATTGACATTATGCTATTTTATTGGACAGAAGTCTAGCTTTTACTCGTAAAAATATGAGATAGCTGCATTTGTTTTGCATTTATATGTGCTTTAAAAGTACGAGAAATATAATAGATTTGAAAAAAAAACTTTATAATTATTTTAACAATTTTAATAAAATTAAATTTCACATATTTATATTTCATAATAATTTAAATTCTTATAGTAGATTTTTACAATTTTTTAATAAACAAAAATTCACATGTTTAAATTAATTAAACTAACGCACTTAATTTTAAGGGAATTAATCTCAAAAAGAATGATTGTTGAATAATTTATAAAGCGTTAAAAAAATGCGAATCGCTAATTAAAATGTAACGATCCACACTAAACTTGACACGGTGAATGGGAAAATTTACATTTTAATTTTGTCGAAGTTTAAAGCACAATTAATTTGCGACAAATTACTTGTGAATTTTCATTGGCTAATAAAGAAATTGTTTTCAGGGTCCCGGATATCTGAGGCGCGCTAACAGCGACCGACTTCATGAAATCTTCAATCAGGTAATAATATTATAAAACTATTTAAATGCATGAATTTAAAAATATAAAATGTATTAATTTTGTTAAACGAAAATGAAACTTGCCTTATCAACTTTCATTTCCTAAGAAAAAATGTCAAAGAAAAAATTTAATTATAATTACACACTCTTTTTGTCGCCTTGTTTTCTGAACATTTAAAATCCAATTTTCCATTAAACATTGTTATTTAATTTTCCTAAATTTCCAGTATGCCACGGAGGAGAAAAATGGAGAGCGGTTCATGACCCCAAGCGACTTCGTACGAAGTTACCTTGGCCTCTACACTGAACAGGGCTTTAATCCCGACTCTGTTGCCTTACTTGCCGGAATCGTCGATACCAGTAAAGATGGGTACGTTAGTTTTCTAATATTAATTATAAAATTGAATTGCTTCTAAAAAAAGGGTTTTGTTACTGACAAAGACAATTAGATAATTAGCAAAGAATCATTTCGTAGAATCCAGTTACAAAATCGATCAGAGAATGATATTTCGTAAGATTTATATTCAGATACATACATAAGTTTGCCGAACTCGAAATATAGAATAGACAAATCTTACTTGCAGATCTACGTATTTCTGATATACTATTTTGGGAATATCCATTTATAGAATTTTCGTAATTATCACATTCTTATTTTAACTTTTTACATTGTATGATTAGAAAGTAGAAAAATAATTATTTATTTACCAAACAAACGTATGAACTAATCTGTATAATATGCCTGTAGGCTCATTTCCTTTGCCGAGTTTCAAGCCTTTGAGGGTTTACTCTGCGTGCCAGATGCTCTCTACAAAACGGCCTTTCAGTTGTTCGACACTAATGGAAATGGAATGGTTGCGTTTGGTATGTAAAATTTATATTCGCAAATTAAAAAACATTTCAAAATATATAAAACTAACATCATCATTAATTTTAGATGAGTTCGCTGAGGTGATAGGAAAAACGGTGCTACATCAAAGGATGCCTTTCAACATGGATAGCAGCTTTATCAAGCTATACTTTGGCAAGGATAAGAAGCGACTCATTAGTTATGCCGAATTTAGTCAATTTCTTCATGTTAGTATACCTTTTATTTTTAAGTTGTAATAGCACCTAATCTACTGCCTTCCAAAGTAAAAGAACCTTTAACTGACATGTGAAACACATGTAGTTAAAGTTTGTTTTACTTTGGACAGCGGATTAATAGTGGGAATCTATTTCCACCTATAAAACAAATCGATGTAAAGATTAGTATTTAATACATAGAAAACTATATCGATAAAAAGCGGCAATAAATTGGCTAGAGACAAGTATGAGGAAATAATGAAGTCAGTAATTATTACTTGATTGAGCGGTCCAGCACCTGATTGATCAATTGTCTCATTATCGTAATCAATTTATTCTCCCCTTTACTACATTGTATCAAAAAATAGATTGTAAAGGTCATATCAATAACAGCAAATACTATACTACAATTCTTAGAATAATAAAACTCATTAAAGTTTGATTGTTGGATCAAAAAGTTGTTATTTTTAAATTGCAGTAATTTTCTGAAACCTCATATTTGAATTACATTCACACGTATTATTTTGTTTTTACAGGATTTTCATGAAGAATACGCAACAGAGGCCTTCAAAAAGTTTGACAAGGATGGTTCAGGTTTTATTTCAGCAATGGATTTCCAAGACATTATGCTTAGCATTAAGAGTCACCTGTTAACAAAGGATATTAAGGATAACCTCGTAGCAGTAAGTTTCTTATTTTGAATTCCAATGATGAAAGGTATTAGAAATGATTGTTTATGATCATTTTTTTTAATACAGGCATTAAGTATAGGTCAGAGCGGTAGGAAAGTGAGTTTTCCATATTTCATGGCCTTCAATTCGTTATTGAACAACATGGAACTTATTAAAAGAATTTATCTCAATGCAACTAATGGACACAGAAATCAAGAAGTCACAAAAGGTGAGTTTGTTTAAAAAAAACTTTCTCGTTCGACGCGATTACGTTGCTTTTTGCTGCTACTAAACTTTTATATTAATGATTTGTTTATATTTATTTCAACTTCAGTTTTACCTTATAATATAAAATTAGGTATACACTATTTAACTTTCAAATTAATATTTTATAGATTGAAAATTTTAATTATATTTGACTAAATAAATAAATATTATTTTTATATTATTTTGAAGAACAAAGAAATAATCTTAAATGGTAATTAAATAAAACTTAAAATAACTTTTTATTTTTTCAGAGGAATTCCTGCATTCAGCGCAAATGATGTCTCAAATAACACCACTTGAAGTCGATATTCTCTTTCATCTGTGTGATCTTTTACATCAAACTGGGTGAGTTTTGTATTAATTAAAAGTAAAAAAATACGAGTTTTCATGCAACAAATAATGAAAAAGTTAGAATTTAGCACAATCCAAAAATGTTTTCCTTGCAAAGAAGTAGTAACTGGGAATTAGCGCTTAGATGAGATAATGGTTCAGTAGTAACTAAATCATTTCTCCTTAACGCGACATACTCCCTTTTTCATTTACGTGCAGTACACTGAGAGAAATGTATTGCAGTATAAAAAAAGAAATACTTTATAAATTTTAGTATGTAAATTTAGTACATAAAATAATTCATGAAAAATGAACTATTTTCGAGTTTTTTTGAGATTGTAATAATGCACAGTGTGTTTAAAAATAAATCAATTACAACTATATAAACGGTATTAGTGGCGCCATCTAGGTTTCATTCGTTCGTGAAAGCCACTGTCCGCCAGACCGCCACCCCCGTAAGCTCAAGCTTCGTCTGACAGCTGCTTTTATTACATTTAAAAGTGACAGTTATTTTTTTTGTAGTAGAGTATTAACTTAACATTTGAAATAGAAAGTAATTCACAATTAAATTAAATTCAAAGATTAAAAAAAAATTCCATACAAAATCGTTTCAAAACACGCAGTCTACGCATTTGTTTTAAGTAGCACATACCGTTTATGGAGGCCATGCAATCGATCGAAGACTAGGGGAACCTAAATAGAACACGCTTATATTGAGTAGTTACATTAATAAATAATCATTTAATTCGAAAAATTCTGAAAATAATTTTCCTACGATCAGTGAGTTTCAATTTACTGCCTTTTAATAAAAAATTCGGCTGAAGAAAAGTCTGCGCATGATCCGTTCCGCATTAGTCAAGTACACCGGCTCGTAGAGTGCATAATTTTTCCGTTTTGAAATGGATTTAAATTTTTTCGCACCCAATTTACATTTACTGCACAATGATTGCCTTCTATCAATTTCATCTCGAAAATTTAAGATTGGTATGAAACATTTTCTTCGATGCGACTCCGAAGGTCAAAAGGCTATGGTCATGCTTCTAGAAAGCTTCTACGGAGTGGCGGCGACGTTTCGAGAAATCTTGTTACGTGACCTTGTGCTTTCAAAGACGTTAAAATGAATATTCAAAAAATTTGAATTTATAAATTTGAGGTAATTGTAATAATTTTTAACACACTGTGTATTTAAAAAATTATGATGCCACTAGTAACATATGTTGTTCTAATTGATTGATTTAGAATGATTTTCCAGAAACAAAAACAAAAATTGTACAATAATTTTTAATTTACAATATTAATAAAAAATATAAGCTTTGTAACTCTTACCATTTGCAAAAGTGTGGAACAAACACTTAGTTTCGGTAGTACCACTTAATTGAAATTAAAAGAAAACAACAATTGCAATACTTTTTCTCATAGTCAGTGAACGTCCGTGTACGATTGAACGCGAGAATTAAATCTGTTTAACGTTGTTTATGCTGCTGCGGAAATCAGCACGAGCGAGGAGTCAGAGCCGGTCGTTGCGGGCCATGGGTGCGTCTTTAATTTTTTGCTTCCTATGAATCATCAGTATATTTATTGATTATTTACCAAATTTTCGCCTTCGTCGATGTCGTATTGCATTTCTTCACCTATTGTCAGCATATATATTCACACATTTCTCTTTGCTACTTCTATTTTATCTATGTCACCTATAATTATTTTTGCTTTACTTTTATTTGTATTTTTATTATATATGATTTTATTTATATTTGCACATCCATATATTTGTGTAAATAGTATTGAATCGCATGTAGGTTTTAAAGTAATTGTAAGAGCTTTTTTTAATATTTTAAAAATATATAAACAATAATTTCTTTTTATTAAATTTAATATTTTTTATATAAATATCTTATAATATAGTTTATGCTTACTTAAGTACTGAATATAAACAGGGAAACTAATTTTTGTCATGTTAAATTGCAGAAAAATTGTTTACAATGACTTAGTGGCCATTACGCCTGAACAGTATTTTAAACAGATCACTAAAAGGCTAGCGGAAATTAAGGCTGTATCGGTGAGTTGTTTAAGAAATGCTTACATTCTTTATTCTTAGCAATACTTTTATAACAATAAAAAAATTTTCGTCCGTTTTCAGAGCCCAGAAGAAAGAGGTATCGTTGTACAAATTATGGAGAGCGGCTATCGGTTTGTCCTGGGTTCTATCGGTGGAGGTCAGTGTACCTTTAAAGTGATACATATCTTTTTAATTACTGATAGTTAAACTATTATATTCTTAAAATAAAATTAAAATTTAACTTTGCAGCTGTCGGAGCTACGGCGGTATATCCAATTGATTTGGTAAAGACTCGGATGCAGAATCAGCGAACTGGCTCCTTCATTGGTGAGCTTATGTACCGTAACAGCTTTGACTGTTGCAAAAAGGTTCGTTCTATCATAATACTGTTTATAATAATTAAGTAATTATGGAAAAGTAAATAAAAGCGAAGCTCTTATTTAACTAGAGCTCTTATTATTTTCTTTATCTTGTTTATTAAAATTTTGCATTGTCAATATAATTCATAAATTATTTTCTCGCATAAAATAAAAGAACTTTAAGATTTAATCTTATTGAATTTTGCTTGATGCTTCCTAGAGGTTAAAAAATACTCTTTCAAAATTCTTTGCTTACTTCCCTAAAGCACAATCCTATGGCGTCCCCTTATCGCTTTGTCAGATCTTATTAGTCTACATTTGAAGTGGGCTCCGCGTAATACCGTATATTGATGCCTGTTGCACGATCGTTAAACTTGCCCCTCTCATGCGGTCCCGCTATTGATTAGTTCCGTCCGAGTTATGGACTCTCGCAGCAGCATTAATCAAAGACATAACAGCCACTTTCAAAGCAATACATATAGAACTCTTACTAAAAGTATATCAACTTCATTGAAAATTAGCAAAATCTCTTTCTAATCGTTTTAAACTATTCTCAACAGGTAATCCGTCACGAGGGCTTCTTCGGACTGTACAGGGGCCTGGTGCCCCAGCTGATGGGCGTAGCCCCGGAGAAGGCCATCAAGCTGACGGTGAACGATTTCGTGCGCGACAAGTTCATGGACAAAAATGGCAATCTGCCGCTCTACGGTGAGATCATGTCCGGTGCGTGCGCAGGCGGCTCCCAAGTCATCTTTACCAACCCCTTGGAGATCGTTAAGATTAGGCTGCAGGTGGCCGGTGAGATCGCGGGTGGTCAGAAGGTCAGGGCGTGGGCCGTCGTTAAGGAGCTTGGTCTCTTTGGATTGTATAAAGTGAGTTGAATTAATAAAGTGTACACTTTTCGCATAGGAAAAGGTTGATTTAATATAATTTTAAGTATTTGTCCTTTTTATGTAATTTAATCTGTCAAATTATTTTCAGGGCGCGAGGGCTTGTCTTCTGAGAGATGTGCCATTCAGTGCTATCTACTTCCCGACTTATGCACACATTAAATCGAAATTCGCCGACGAAGGTGGATACAACACACCGCTGTCTTTGCTCTGCGCTGGCGCGATTGCCGGTGTTCCTGCGGCAGCTCTGGTTACTCCCGCTGATGTTATTAAAACTAGATTGCAGGTTTGATGATAATTTTATAGATTCGAAGCTGCGCTCATTGCTTTTATAGTAAAACAAAAATGTATTTAAATTAGGTCGTGGCAAGAGAAGGTCAAACCACTTACAGTGGAGTCCTTGATTGTGCGCGTAAAATTTACAAGGAGGAGGGCGCAAGGGCGTTTTGGAAAGGAGCAACAGGTACTTCATAACATTATTAAACGTAGAATTCAATTTTGCAGCTTACAGTTTTTGGAAGTTCAGTGTTATGATGGAAATATTTTAACTATAGTAGTTGGTCAAAAAATATTATATAAAGCTTTTTTAATTCTTTTGTTAAAGATAATAAGATATTTTAATCTTTGCATACGGTAAATATAACTCAATATTTTGTAAAAATGAAACTTCGAAATATCTATTTTATACAGATCTTCTGATTAAATGAATTATTATGAATAAAGGGAAGAGTTTGAAATAGGACATCTGTAAATTCTAAAAAAGCCACATAACACTGAATTTATAATATGCAATATTGAATAAGGCTTATTAAAATTATAAACATAAGTTATAGAATTATCTAATTTGATTCAATATAAATATTTTCGATTGATGCCGAGCATTTATCGGCTCATCGATCTCCCTAAACTGACCCGATGACCTTTGATTGTCAGTAAGTAGTTTGTTGGCGGCTTTTGAGCAAAATTTTGCGTTTTTGTTCTGGTTTTTGTTTTTAATAAAATATCGTGCCATGAAAATCTTATTAACCAACAACATTACAAATTTAAGTATTCAAAAATGTTTAGAAATTCATTCTTATTTATTTATGTCTGCGATTCATTGTATGAAAGCATCAAATCATTTCAAAAAATTACATCAAACAAATGTGGTTTTTTCAAAATTTTTTGATTGTTGGATCCCCAAATCTATTATATGACTAAGTATAAGGGACCGAAAAATTAAATAAGTTAAAAATTATTAATATTATTATAAACGTTTTTAGCTCGAGTATTCAGATCGTCGCCTCAATTTGGTGTCACGCTGTTCACGTACGAGCTGCTGCAGAGGTTATTCTTTGTCGATTTTGGAGGATCGTAAGTTTTTTGCGCACTTTATATAATATTTCATTTATAACTATCATAAAAATATTAAAGTATTATTAAAATACGTTCTCTTATATGCTTGATTAATATTCAACAAATTTTTAGAACTAAATTAATGCCACTAATTTACTTTTAAAAACTCTTGCGTTTTATAAAATTACATTATAAACTTTTGAATAATTTACTAAGTCCCTTAAAAGAAATTTAAAACTAAGAAATTCTTTATATTACATTTTCAATTTTTTAATATTTCAATAATCTATGTCACAGGCGACCTGCCGGCTCGGACCAGAAGGTACCTGCTACCGGAGTTGCTGACGACATGCGATCAACGAATCCGGATCACATAGGCGGCTACCAGGTGGCCCTGCCCATCTTCACGGGCATCGAGAGCAAATTCGGCCTGTGCCTGCCCAAGTTCCAGACGGTGAAGCCATAACAACGAAGCTGGCGGTTCATCCTTGGTGACCGACGACGCGAATCATAAACAAACTAAATGCAAACCAGCGCTCCACGTATAATTACGAGACAGAGAACTTACACGTGCATATGTAATGTAAACTCCTTCCTTCGTGGCTGAGGCACACGCTAAAACAAAAAAAGACTATAGAAGAGGAAGGGAAACGCGAATCGACGAAATAAGGCGAACTATAAATTTCTAATCCTCTCACGCTACGAGAAATCGTCCTCGGCGAGTGATATAATCTAGCCAATTGCGCACGAGGGGTGCACCGGATCAGTGCACCTCGCTAATCACTTTTTATGTTAAACTTCGGAGAAACTAAAAAAAAAAACATGAGAAAAAGGATACAAAAAACAAAGAAACAAACG